>JAJTUP010000079.1:0-263573 GCA_021399435.1 Diaporthe sp. PMI_573 | reverse complement strand
AACATCTCTAAATGAATGAAATTAATTGAAAGTAAGCAAATAAGACTAGTTGGCACCATTGGTGCCAAATTTAATTGATTCTTTTACACTCGGTGGGTGCTAGGGTTGAAAAAGTCAGTAGACTTGATGAAAATCGCTCGCTAGGTGGTACCGCTCGCTGGGTGGTAAACCACGTTAGAGGAAATTAGCTATATCTTGCTAACTTATATATAGCTTAATCTCGACCTAGTTCTATAAAGCTAGCTATATATTCTTGTTTAATCATGCATTATAAAAACTGGTTACTTAGGATATTTCGTTATCAGTGATAGCTTCCTTACCGTTAACCTTGCTTATGATGCTTTAGAGCTCATCCCGCTGGGGAATTGATCTCGCACGACGAGGTGTCCGTCGAGAAGCACGACGCGGCGACGTTTTCGACGACTCCAGACACAGCAGTTACTTGTTCACGCTCCTGGACTACGAAGACATCTGGGTAGACGCGGCCATATATGGCAATCTCAGCCGCTACATTAACCACGCTTCTGAGCACGACAAGGGAGGAAAAAAGCTGGTCAATATTCAAATTTCTAGGGCGGCGTTCATGCGCTCAGTCTGTCCGTCAGTCTCAGGGTGGTAAGCGGTGTGGTGACGGGTGGCGGAGATCTTCAGGCGGCGGATAAGGTGTTTCCAGAATTCAGACACAAATTGAGGGCCTCAGTCAGAGACAATTGTCGTGGGGAGGCCATATAATTTCCAAACGTGCTTGGTAAACAGCCTTATTTTAACTATAGAGGCTAGATGATTGACAAAGGACATAAAGATAAATATGTATGAAATTAAGGTACTGCGTATCTGGATCTGCCTGAACTCTATGTCGTCCTTCTAGTTGACTACGAAGGACACAAACGTGAGCTCTTTTAAAAAGCCAGTAGAGTGCTTTGATAAATTTTCGAAGTACTGCATAGTACGCACATGGGAAACTACCGAAACAAGTATCCATTCAAGTGGGTTTCTACCACCTCCTAGACGATGGTACTTCTCTCATCGTTACAGAGCTAAATGTACCTGATTCATTAAACATAAATATGGGGGTCCTGTAGTATATACTCCTTGTACTGTAATGTGGGAAATGTAATATTTTTACTCATGCTCTATAGGCCACAGTAAACCGTACTGTAAAGTAAGATCTGTTGAGGGGGCAAAGGACAGGAATACCATTGTCCTTGAAGATGTAGTGCGAAGAACCAAATGTAAGATATGTAAAGAAGGTGAGGGTATTTATTTTTGAAAAGCGTGAGAATGTAAAAACAACTGTGCCTCGAGACCCGAGTCATCAGGGACTTGTGCCATCGCTATAACGTCTAAGGACACCCGTTTTCTCTTTGGCCTAGGGGTGTTTTTGGTGCCGAATTGATTGATGAACACAAGAATGATATGATTTTGATGAGGCGTTGATGTCCTCAAGTCTGTCCTCATACTCCTCAAGTTTATCCTCACTTTCCTTAAGATCCTCAGCTCGCAGTTGCGTAATGACACGGGTCTCACGTATTTTTGATCCCATGTTGAGGGAAACTATTCCAGGCACCGCTGTTGATGGTTGAGTTTGGGATCGGAGACGTTTTATCAGTGCCACCGTAAGAATTGCCGGCACGATGACCTCCGAATAGCCTCAATGTCTGCAATGACCGCATTTGGGTCGATTTGGACCTTCTTCCTCGTTACCTTCCTGCTGGCCCCAACTTGTAGAATGAGCAGACTATTTTATTTTTTTTTGAAAAATACTTCGCCGGTTCAGATATTTGATTTTTTTCGACGATTAAACAGTTCTCAAGCACTATAGAACCAGTACTGGGCAGTATACGGTACGCTTAGCGCCTGACCAGGATCGTTCGCCCCGCTGACCGAGCACGCCTGTGCAACACCGCCGGCAGTAACGACGCGGTACACCAGGGCGACATCCCTGCTAAGGCCTCGCCCGTTGTCGCCAAGCTGTAGCCAATCGATCGCGCCAGTGCGTAGCACGCCTTTGTCCGCGTCTGCTGGCGCCTTAACATCGCCCGTCTTCTCCCCGCTAAAGAACAGGCCCACCGGGTCCGCGCTGCCGACCAGGTCGAATGTAGGCGCCGATTCTGCGTCAAAGTAGTGGAAACCCAGGAACTTGGCTCTGATGCCGCCGAGTCCGAGGTCCGAGGGCGAGGCGGGGAACGGGTTTGCGGCGTCGGCCTGGTAGTGGGATTCGGGGAGGGGGGAGCCGGGGCCTTGGGCTGCTGCGTCGATGAGGTTGAGTGGGATTGCTGTCTTCCACAGCACATTTGCGGAGAGATCGTTGAAATCTTCGGCTGATAGGCTGATGCTGCTTATGCCAGGGTACACGGGAGTAATGTCGTAAAGAACGGCAAGGGCTCCAATAGGAATGGCTGTTGCGTTTTCGGAGGCACATGTATAGTTTTGGATGCCGTGGCCGAGGGCAACATAGGTGACCGTAAGGTTCATGCTGGGCGCAGGGAGGTCGATTGCTGCTACGAGTTAGTCTACAGTTTTCGTCTCGATAAGTGAGCGGCTTACACCCCGTACTCGGCAGGGTTGGCGTGACACATGGGTCGTGTGTGTAGCCCTTCCCCAAATCTGCACCGGCTGCCACAACAAACAAGGACAGAATCGGCTTGATCTTTGAAAAGAGCATGTTGGGCGAGGCGCGTAAGGATGATACTAGAGCATTGGCCGAGATAATATTGTGTTGTTCGGCTGATGAGGTCGAGCAAGCTTCGTGAGTAGTGTTTAGCAGGAGAAAATAAAATTTGCGACAAGGCTACCGAGCGAATGTAAAACTGGCACTTTGTACTTTTTCTCAGAAAGGGAAGCTGTCCGGCCATGGGCGTAAAGTGAAAAAGGAGCAGGACATATTAATTATTTATATAGCCGCTACTGCCACACCGTTTCTAAAAGTAAAGGCAAATCATGTACTGTCCTATAGTGCTTTCGAACGTATATACTGTATTTTCACGCTTTTGCATATGTACTTCTGTCCAACTAAAGTACTTCCAAAAAATACAGACTATAAGGACATTGGGACTTCGGCGTGAGGCGCGGGACAAATATCATTGGTCAGGGGTGCTGTACTTTTGCAACTTCCCGTCTTGTGAGCGATGACGAGAGCTCCCTGCCGATGCGTGTCCAAACGACTCACGTCCAAACATACCTTGTTGCATGGGTTGGAGATAAGGAGTACCACACTATCTCACCCTGAGGGCCACACACAAGGGACGCACTCTGCTCTCCGGCCGCCGCCGCCTCTAATTTCCGCTTGCAGAGTCGGACTCATTCAAATGCTCCCGCTCGGTGCCTTGGGCGGTCGATAAGGTCAATAGATCTGACTGTTTATTCTCAATACGGCTTATGGATACTAGTGAAAGCTTGCAAAAGAAAGAGGAAGTAAAGTCGATCCCTGAACGATATATAGTATATTGTGACCCAGGCAATCCCGAACAACTTCTCCATTTCAATTTCAACATCGCTAAACACGCCTGAATAAGCCTTGCAGAGCCTTGCAACTCGGCATCAACTTACACTTCTCAGCTTCATCACACAAGGAGATACAACGACGGAACTTGGTGTTACCCATACAGGTGGACGTTGCTTCGCTGCATGATGCTTCGAAGTAGTCCAAGTGGCTTATCGATTCGTCAGTCAGTGGATACTGGTAGATCTGCTCAAGCGGTAGTTGTCCTAAACCAGGATATGTTCTCTGCTAGAAGATACCCAAGGAAACGCAGGACGAGATCGTCGCCGTGATGCCCGGCTTTATTGTCTTACTATTTGATAACTGGGTCACATAGGCGACGACGTAGGCATCGTGGGCAATGTAGGCAACATTTGCCAACACTTAGGTCTAATAGTGCTTAATTTGTTTAATTTAGGCAATGTTTGCCAACACTTGGGTCTAATAGTGCTTATTTGGTGCCCTTAAGTGTGTGGGAATAGTGGCATGCAGCGGTCCCGCCTCGTGCAGGAGGTCGGCCCAACGCCAGCCGGACGTTTTGCGCGAGGCTGACAATCCGGACTACGCAGCCTGATGGACATTGTCCTTGTTGAGTCCAGACATTCATCGTTTGAAACAGGCTACTGCGGACGAATGATCATTGACCGATGAAACTGGATATTCACACTGAAGGAAATAGATGGCGTACCCAAAATCATGATTAATCATACCGCCCCTGGAGCGTGAGTTTTGAGTTCCAGCCAGACTACGTGTTCGGCAACGATTGTTTGTCCCAGCCACCGGCCTGAACCCCTCCCTCTCACCGCGATCATTTTCACAAGCGAACCACGGCAGCCAAACGCCCCGTCTGCGAACGCGCGGTCCATGTTCTCAGCGAGGATCATCTTGGCGTCGCCCGCTGCCAGCTCGGACACGCCGACGGACTTCATCCGTGACATCCTTGTCGGTCATGTTATGGCTCCTACCCCAGTAGATGTCGAAAAAAATCCGGTATTATTTCTTCCAATAAGTGCGGTTTAGTACTTAGCCTTCCACAAAGCTTTGGTCATCGACTCTAAACTGGATATTTCTCTCTATATTTTACGTCCACTGATGAACGAGACGAAGTATGTGGCGTGTGAAGGACTTTTACTGTTTTGGAAACTCGAGTGATCACGCAGCTCTTCCAGCTCCCACCATTAATGCCTCAGCCTTATCTGTTAACGAAACCTCCTTCCTCGACCAGGCTCGAGAATCTTTTTAAGGCTTCCGCCCAAGTCTTAAAGATGGGCAATTTGCCTAACGACGATTGTGCCTCTGCAGCGTTGCATGATAGATGTGAGTCTTCATCGTTTAACATATCGGACAGCAGGAAGCCTTTAGCCAAATCCTTGGACATCGAGTGGAGTCGGTAGACTTGGCCTAATGTGTGAGTAAATAGCGTCCGTGGTGAAAACAACGAAAGACCGTACTTTGATCGATTTGATCTTTCGTTTGTCACCATTACATGGATGCTGGGTTACAATAATTCAAGCTAACTTTTAAAGGATTTATAGTTCTTTTGAGAAAGCCTTACAGTACTGTACATTTAATTTCGTACTTTACTTCACTATCTTGCAAATCCCAAATTAGGGGCGACCAAGCTGGGCGCGAATGAGATTTCGAGTCGATGCTGCCAAGGAATGTGGAGCCCCATGCGAGCTTCCCACGGCCAGCCACATTGTCTCTTTTTCGGGCACATTATCGCCTCTCGGTTCAAACAAAATCACTAGCCTTTTTTCACACTGCTTAGCATCTGTGTCCTTTTTAGACTGCCTCGATGTCTGTCGATTATCGCGACCCGACCGCATCCAAGGATCCCGGAGGTCCATCGCAAGCATGACCAGCGCCCCGCGCAAGCAAACGGTCGGCACTCAGCACCACAAGCCCGGCCTCGACAAGTACACCGCGGCCACTACCGATAATGTTTATCAGGACGGCTCGGCCGCGGACGAGCCAGACCTACCATACGCTAATGGAGAAACTCTGGCTGAAGACCATCCATTTATACAATTCAAGTGCGATGCTGTCAGGAAAACCTTGGAGGAGTTTTCTTTATGGAAGGCTAGGCGGAGGGAGCTAAATGCCGAACGGGCGCAACGGAGTGTCTACATGGACTATGGTTTTGGACGGCATGTCCTGCGGGCGAGGATGCAATGCGTGGCGACGAGGCAGGCAAGGGCAAGGGCAAGCAGGAAGATGCCGCATCCCCACTGCCGGACGAGGACGACAACGAATCGGTTGCGTCGCCCCCTCCCCAGTCGGACTACTTTCCCGGCTGGACGCCTGAGGCCGACATTTGACTGGGCCTCCGAGATCACCGGTGGGGACGACGGGGTCAAGGGGAAAGGAAAGGCGGCTGGGGACGGTGCAGCCCCGTGTGATGGAGTTGATATTGGCGCTGGTGACCTCAACGGGACGAGGCGGGACGGGGACGGGAAATAATGGATTATCAGCAGGAGGAATACGAATCCGCTCGATCTCGCGACATGGAAACGTCTAATGAGCAGCAGCATGAAAAAGAAGGTTTACTCTCTGCATTGGACGAGGCTGACTTTGATATTGATGTTTTTCGGTTGGTGGATGACGGCAGATGGATGATTGAAGAAAGCCTCCCCGATCCTACTCGGATCCGTCGAGGCACGCAGGACTCACTCACCTCGGAAGCAGCCAAGATTTACTTTCCAGATGGCCTTCATGAGGATTATGGGCCTCCAGTGGGTGAGGCCTTTACGTCTTCGCTGCGGGCCGAGCAATCTTCAAAATAACGTTCGTCTTGAAGTGGGGATTCAAGGCTAGCTGCTGGACCAAAAGGCTCACATGGTGTTGGAAGCCTTGACACAGTGCGATATATATAAGAAGTACTATAGGAAAATACCATTTAGTTTCAAAAGAAGTGTGGTGCTTATATAACATATCAGTGTGTCCAATAGTCAGGTAACGGGAAAAATGGAGGTTATAACGTACCTAACGGTTGGATTTCCAACTTTGTAACGTCCCTAACGGTTGAAAATAAGCCGTTAACGGCTTGTCAAACGTTAACTAACTGGTAACGGTTGGAATTTCCTAAATAGGTAACCCATGATAGAAACTCGTTGGTGCTGAAGGGGATTTACACCAAATTAAGCTTTGCAAGCAATATATTCCCATGTTTCATTCAGGTTTTATCTTTCTCTCAACTTCTGATAAAGAACAATGTCCAATCTATAAAAAAAATCCGCCTATCGAGCCTCAGTATGCAAAGCGCCGCTATCAAGCTCCCACAGGTACAACTCTGCCGGTCTAGCCTCTGCTAGCGGAGTATCAGTCATACCGCCGTCACTATGAGCACTAATCCAGCTAGCCCATACCTATCCTGCTAGCATATCCCTCCGCCGCCGCTGCTCATGGCCGCGGCGTAACCAGTTCTTGAGACATTCGTTCGCTTCAATTGTGACAGATCCAAGCCGATTGCGTTCGTCGGTGATTAGGCGTTTGGACTGACTGAAGACACGTTCGCACTCGGCGCTCATAGCTGGGATAGAGAAAAGATCAAAAGCCATTTGGGTAAGGATCGGATAGGACTTCTCGCGCTCGCGCCACCAAGTCAGCGGCTCTTCGACAAAGGGTTCAACAACGTCTTCATCATAGAGGTAGCGCTCAAATTCGTCGACCATTCTGCGCCTCTTTCGCCTGTCGCTATTGCTATCCACATCAACGCTGCGGTCAAGCCTTCTATGTAGTTTGAAGCGGCCCAGCTCTGGCGTTTGCTGAGGTTGCTCAGTTTGCTGCGGAGGAGAAGCTGGCTCCGTAATGCTGTATTTTGTTGCATACTCGTTGTATAGCTGGCGGACGTCTGGCTCAACAGTGTCCACCCAGATCTCGTGTGATCGCCACTTATCCTTAAAGTAAAGCAGCTTGAAGCTTGGGACGAGACAAATCGCGGCACGGTAGTACGGTGTCTTTGCTGTCAAGTCGAAATATTTCATAAGCTTCGCATAGCCAGCATCGAGTCCTGCAACATAGTAGTTAGAATAGGACCTAGGGTCTGCAGCAACTGCAGCTTTTTCTTCCTGCAGTAAGCCGTCAAGGATGTCCATCATCTCCAACGCCTGCCAAAGAGCGCCGTAGTTGCCGTGTATGCATGGCCTTCCAGCTCGAGGGTAGCGTCTTTAAAGGGCTTTAGCAGAGCGACAAATCTCTGGATTTCCTCCCAATCGCTTCTCTTGAGGAAGTCCTGGCTCAAATCATAATCTGCGTCCCTCCTCCCACTGTGCACAAAACAACTCAATTGCATTCCTAAGCTTAAGCGCGCGCTCAAGCATAGAGAAGGTTGAATTCCACCGGATCCCGCCGTCCTTGATAAGCTGTAGGCTGAAAAGCTCATCATCTTGCAGGGCCTCGGCTTGTAGAGTCTCGAAATGCTGTCGGCGCTGATCTGAGCGTGTAATGTAGCGAACAATATTATGAACTTTGCCGATAACGCCTCGTTGCCGCCAGATCGAGAAGGATTCTTGGTCGTTACAACACTGGAGCTGTCGTTCGGCCTTACTCACACCTTTGCCATAGAGAATTGCCTTGACAACGAGGTTGATAACGTGGCCAGAACAGCGGAGTCGTCTCCAGTCCGGATCGAAACCAAATCGCGTAGCTAGTTGTAACACGGCGCGATCGTTATCCTTGGCGTTATCCATCATGAAACAACCAAGCTTCGGCTCGAGATCGTACTGCGTAACTACGCTAATAAGGCAATTTGCTATATTTTCGCCTGAGTGAGAACCATATAGCCGCGGGAGGCCGAGAAGAGCTTGATGATTGGTGTAGTCCACGCCTAGTAAGCGGAGGTTAAAAGTTGGATTAAGCCTTATATAAAAAACGTCTGAATAGTAAAGGGTATCACATATATATACGTACCTACAAAGTGCGCAACTACGCCGCAGAGGCTCATCCCACTAGTTGACGTCCATAAGTCGCAGCTTAGGTGGACCGCACTCCTACATTCCTTCAACTCAACCTTCAAACTCTCCCTGCGTGTTTCAAATGCAGCCATTATCCAACTGCTCAGCGTCGTCGCGGACGTAGGGAGAAGCCGCTCTAACTCAGGCCTCCCATACGAGAGTAAGTCACACGTATCTCCGGCAGTTGCGCTTCGAAAGCTCACGTCGTGAGCAACAACCCAGTCCAGATACTGCTGCCTGTAGCCTTCCCCAGTAATAGGAGTCCGTAGTGGACCAAAGCTATTAGCCTTCTTACTTCGATCCCATGGGTTGGAAACCCGGATATGCTGAGGAACTTCGCCGTCCTCAGAAATGCCGTGTTTGTGCTTTAAATGGTAGGCGATCGCACTATTTCCGTTGTATTTAAATATTGTAGAACAGTCGCTGCCAGTCTCATGGCATCTCCGACAAAGCCAGTACTGCTCATTTTCTGACTCGATATTGGCACCGTGGTCCCAAATCCAGGACTTCTTTGTCTTGCCGGTTGTACGCTTGTGCTTCATATAGTAGTGCGCATCGCTTAGACGTTTGTTGTTGTACTGGAGAGCACCCCAGCGAATCGGGAAGGCACCATCGGCAAGAGGTCTCGGAGCTCGGACAGATGAAGGAGATGACAAGGGCCCAGTTGAAGGCGTGGTCGATTTCTTGGCAGAGGACTCGATTGATGGTTGGATTGAGAGCTCCGTAAATTGGTCTGCTGAACGCGACGATGACGGCGTGGAGGAGAAGGACGGGGCCGACATGGTGGTGTGTACTGCCGGAAATTTTCCGTTGTGCGTACGTGTAGGGAGCGTTGCTATATGCAAAAAGAGATGCTGAGTCTAGATGGGAGGGCAAGTTGAAGTTCGAACGGAGGCCGCCAAAACTCTCGCTAAGACGCGTTACGCGTCGCGCATCTGGCACGTCGAACGGAATGGCTCGGGACGGCCAGGTCGGGACAATCAAATGACAGGGATTAATGCGCTAAGCAAGGGGTTGAGAGACGCCGTCTCTGGGCTAGGATCTGAATAGGAAAAACTCGGTCTTTACATCGAGTTGAGATCCACTAATAGGTATCTGGGACGGTTTTAGAAAACCCCCCTCTAAATCCAACCGTTAACTAGTTAACTGACAAGCTTATAACGTCCCTAACGGTTGAAATGAGGAACTTATAACGTCCCTAACGGTTGGTATTACGTAAGCCGTTAACTGGTCCGTTATCCAAATGGTTAACTGACTATTGGACACACTGCTCACAGGCAAAGATGGGAAACCTATCATACTTCCTGGGGGGAAAGGCGGCGTCTGACGGTGACAAATGGACACCAGACATGCGGGCAGTACGGGCGACGATCAAATTTGCCATTGCAACGGGGAGGCTTGACATGGACCAGAAGCCTCAGGCACACTAACTATTCAGATTGAATCCTACTAACATCATACAGTCTCATTTTGGCAGACCGTGCTTCAGCTGCTGAGGATAGGATGCTGAACACTTGGAGAAATTGGCCTTCAAGCAGGCCTGTCACTGCATATACATCAGATTGGACCAGTCAGTAGAGTGAAATTGTGGGGCTTCGGGTGATTATGGAAGAACCGTACGAAACGAAAATAGCTTAGCGCAAAGGCCCTCTGGGGTGTGTCCCCCCGGGCGAAATAAAATCCATCCATCCACCCCCTCAGACTCGCAGGCACTGGGAGTCTGCGTTTTACTCCCCTTCAACTGCTTTCAGCCTGTTATTTATGGGGTCTTCCCGTAGGGTTGTCTCTCCATGTCTTGTTTTCACTTCTTTTAGGCCCAACTGGTGGAGGAATCCTTTCCACTTTCCAGCCGGTAATGCCTTTGTCAACCCATCTGCCATCATTTCTGCTGAAGGTGTGTATTCCACCTGGATTGTTCGTCGTTGAGTTTCCTGCCGTAGCCAGTGATTGTGTATATCCACATGTCGTAATTTGGTCTTGAGTGTTGTGGCTTCTGAGTTGACCAGTTTGATTGTTTGTGTGTTGTCACATTCGATCTTGATTCGCTTGTTGTCCAGGTCCACTGAAAGTTCTGTGAGGAGCCGGCTCACAAATAGTGTTTCTTTTGCTGCTTGAGCAAGAGCTAGAAGCTCTGCCTCCGTTGTTGATGTAGTGACCGTGTCTTGCTTGTTTGCTCTCCATCCAATTAGGCCCCCAAACAGTTTCATTGCGAATGCCTGGGAACTTTTCCGATCGAGTGTGTTGTCTGCGAATGAAGCATCGCTTGCGACAACCAATTCTTCGGTGTCCTTGAAGCAAAGAGCAAGGTGTTTGGTGCGTTCGAGGTAGAGCAGCACGCGGTCGGCAGCATCTTGGTGTTTTCGACTCGGATTTGTCAGGAATCTTGCAAGCCTTGACGTTGCAAATGCAATATCTGGTCGTGTGGAAATGGCGGCGAATAGGAGCGACCCGATCTTTCGTTGGTAGGTCTGGACTTCAGCTTCTGTGGCGGCGTCGATTCGAGGCACCAGCTCTTCGGCTGTCATGGGGACTGTGTGGGAGAGATTTTTCTTGTTAGCCAGTTTGGCAATCTTCTCAATGTATGCGGTCTGAGCCAGCCAGATCCGTCTGTTTGGACGATCTCTGAGGATCTCCATGCCCAGGAACCATTGAATCGGGTCCCCTCCACTGATTTTATACTTCTCTTGGAGCTGATGGGCAAGTTCATCGACTTGATCTTGTCGGTTCTTTCTATACGCAACGATAATATCGTCTACGTAGAAGAAGACCAGGATGCCGTTCTTGGTGTAGCAGCAGGGTTCATGTGGGACTTGTTTGTATCCACATTGGGCAAGTGTCTTTGTGAATTCCTTTTGCCAGAGCAGTGGTGAAATCCGCAGCCCATAGAGTGCTTTGTTCAGCATCAAGATTGTGCCCTTCTTCTCGTATCCTCGAGGCATTCTCATGAAGATATCTTGATCGATAGGAGCGTGCACGAACGCATTGACAACGTCGTATTGGATCAGCTCGAGATCAAATTTGTTGGCAATGGCGATCAGTGTTCGGAATGACCGTCCCGCGAGAGTTGCTGCGTAGGTTTCTTCTGTTCCCAACAGTCTAAATAGTAATTAAGTGGTTATGTATAAATATTCGTCCACACGCCATGCTGCAGGCTGGTTTTGATTAAGATCCGAAAGCTCGATACCTAGGTTCGAAAAGGACATTTTAATCTAATTCTACTACATCGCCTTTTGGGTAGCCAGCAGAAACTCGAGATATATGTCTAACTGTGACCGCTATCCCTTCTTTCATGCCTCCCTAAATGCGAGCACCCCCCTGCCTCAGGTACCCCTTCACAATATCCCTGAGGTATTCGTCGTCAATCAAGTCGACATCGACAGTTTCCCCTCGCAAAAGAACCTCTCTAAGCGCGAGGTCGTCCTGGGCGATTTCCTCGAACGGAACTTGGCCTGTGTAAAGTGACCAGATGCTCACACCCAGGCCGTACAGGTCGTCCTCTTTCCTCGGAGGCGCATCGCGCCCCAAATCCTCCTCCCTGCGTCTCCTGTTCGGCGAGACATAGTGCCACGTCACATTGCCTTCCCAGGTCTCCTCATCTTCGTCTTCAAAGCGCCCTTCTTCAAAGTCGCACAATTTTACATGGCCCTCTGCGTCCAAGAGCATGTTCTCAAGCTTCACGTCGCCATGTATGATATGTTTGTTGTGTAGCGCCCCGATAACCTGGACCATCTCTTGTATGAGTTGTTTGCGCTGCGTGGATGTAGTTGTGAAGTGTGAAAGCGGAGTTGCCAGGTCCATGAAATAGCCATCATAATCTATTATTCCATTCGAGGGCATCTTGGAAAGTACTCTCCCGTGAGTCTTAATCGCACAGTCTCCGGCTGCTCTGTGGAGGTCATACCCTCGCTGTTCTCCACCCATCTTATAAACTTTGGTGCCGTCTTTGGTTTTGTACAGTTGGTGTTGATGGACAATAAAGGGGCGAGATGAGTCCTCCAGGATATTGTTCGCTGCCATGTAATCATATGACATGTCCGGGGGTACCGGTGGCCACGGTTCATCCTCGACACTGCTCATTGTGACAACTGAGGCTGATTTTTGGATGAGAATTCGCCGGGGACGGAATCGGGGACGGGTTTGTGCTTTAATGTAGGTGTTCCAGTCAAAGCCAGGGAAGGGTGCTTCTTCGTGCTCTGCCTCAGGAAGTCGGTTGAAGTGATGCAGCGAGAGCATGGTACCGGTAGAAGTGTCCAAATTTTGAACCTGTCGGTGCAAAAGGGAGCCAAAATTCTCAGGGACCAACCATGGAAAGGTGGGGGCGGAGCATGTCACTCCATGCGGAGATCCATCGGCAACCAACAGGCCGGCGAGGTCGGGTTACGCCGCGAGAGGGTAGCGGCGCAGGCGGTTGCACACGCCCGCTTGACAAACAACTTGCCACATCTGCATGCCAAGATATCCACCTAGGTACCAACGTACCTAAATGCTTGAATTGTCCGTCACCTGGAACAAAAGACAGTGCATCAACGCTTATTAGAAAGTATCAAGGCGACCGTGAGCTGAATTCCCTCCTGGTTGACATACACGTTCTCGATAGGCAGCATCTCTAACGGGAGCCTCTACTTGTGATGTTTTGTGGCTCTTATATGGCTCCTTCGGCCAGATGATATTCAATCCCGGCAATGAGCCTTCGTTCACCACCCCGTATCTCTTCAACTTTATCAATCGCCAGGACCTCACCGTGTACTACACACACAAGTTCGCCAGAGCTTACTATTCCCCGACCCCGACTGGCCTGCCGGGTAACTCTGACGCCGGCGCGATGGAGAGCTGGCCACGCCATTCGATAGAGTCTTCCTGCAAGGGGATGTTTTTCATTTCGAGCTGCTATTTTTCCTTGGCTGGAGCGGGTGCTTAAACGATGAGATACGGGTAAATCGAGAGGGAGAGAAGGTGGTGGTGCTTCGCCGAGGAGGTAGGAGGGATCACAACTTATAGCACTACTGGAGAGATGAGAAGGGAGCTCTTTTGAGCTGTAATCCTGAACCAGGTTGCATGGGCATGCCTCCACTATTTGTCCCTCGATATGAGTGTAGCCCCCACTTTTTGCAGCCAGGAAACCATCGTCAGATGTGTCGTCAGGCCCTTCTCTTGACCCAGGACGACTCTATCATATCACTGACTTGGAAGCAGAGACCCAAACAACTCAACCAACTCAACGGACGACCTATATGAGTGAATTGGCTTAGTAATCGCCGACCTCTCGTTGAGTTGATCAACTAAACGCTTTCGTTGAATGGATTGACGTTGAGTTGGTGTGAGGGAACGATCATGTCGCAACGCCGAGAATCGACCTTGCAAGGTGGTCCTAGGCCTTCCGGAATTAATAACGCGCCGCACTGGTGATAATATCGCGGATGAGGTTGTTGCGTTAATCGACGAATACGGGCTTGCGCAGAAGGTTGGGTATTTCACTCTGGATAACGCCGATAATAACGATACGGCAATGCGCGCAATTGGCAACACATACAACTTCGATGGACCCTCCAGACGAGGGCGTTGCTTCGGCCACATCCTCAATCTCTCTGCAAAGGCCTTGCTATTTGGGAAAGATTCTGAGGCTTTTGAAGAGCAGCTCTCTGGCGCGGAAGCGCTATCTCAGGCGGAGTGGGATCTATGGAGACGACGGGGTCCTGTTGGCAAGTTACATAATATTGTAGTTGATATCCACAGAAGCGACAGGCTGACGAACCTTCTTCGGGATATTCAACTAGCTGATATTGTAACGAAGCTTGGGAAAGGACATAGCTTTTGCTCAGGCCCTAGCAGGGCTATCGAAAGTAGGCGTGGAGAAGCTGAGGATTGAGGGATACTACGCTAAGCCTTGGCCGGCGTACTTTAGAGACAAGCTCGGGATGCGAGTGGTTGAAGATGATGACGGTCGTCCACGCCCACCTAGAGACGACGACGATGATTGGATGCGTAAGTTGAACGAAGGTACTTTGGAGGACTTCAGAAAATATCAGAACGGAACAGAGTTGCTGAATCCATGGGAAGAAGCAGCTGATGACGCAGCATTGCTATAATTAGGTCATTTATCTCAATCTTTTCTCGCTTCAGGCTTCAAAGTGTAAAATCTCGGTCTGGTACTTCTGCATATGTTGGTCCGTGCACGCTTCTCAGCCATTTGTACTCTAGCCCCAAACTTTGTAAATACCATACTTATTTGAAGCAATCCACTAAGTACAATGTTGCCTGCTGACATTTCTTCCGTGCGCAAGCACATACTTAAGTTCTCGATCAGCGTGTACCTCTGTCACCGCTCTACGAATCATCAGTGCTGACTGCTGTACCTGTAGCTTAAATCGTTTTGCCAACACCCATTGCGTCAGCATGAAGTGTGCCATACCGGCCAGTCAGCTGGAAGGAGAACAACATTCTGTAGGCAGTGTTTTCGACGCTCGAGAATGGCCACCAGACCTCTCAACTCTTGAGACTTCGTAGGGGTCACCACCGTAACTTCTGAGGGTTGGGAAAAAGACTGAGGCGTAGCAAATTGATCAATGCGTCTAACCATATCGCTTGTTCTCCCAGACTTCCAGGGCCGACACCTCCATGCCGTGATCACGAGGTTCTTGATCAATCTCAATACTAATCTCCGAGACGACCCTGGTCTGTCTCAGAAACCTACGGTTCTATGCGATATGTACTCCTTTCTTTTCAGGCATATATTCCACGCCGAAGTCTGTGCGCTGTATGGCGAAACTATATTCACTGTCTGCCCGAATTTTTGTGAAGACTTTATGACATTCTACAATGGATTTCCAATTATCTCTATGGGAATGCCAAGGTGGCTCTTTTCCTCCGCCTATAATGCCCGTAAGAGGATGCTCCAGAATTTCAAGGCCTGGCGTACAATCTGCCATGCCAAGTTCAACCCAGCTAAGCATGACGAGCAAGACGTTGCATATGAACCGGTCTGGGGATCAGAGTGTATCAGAAAGATGGTTAAGCGACATGAGGACCTGGGCTTCTCTGATGACGGCATTGCTAGCATCATGCTTGGATACTTATTCGTGTGCGCTTCCCCTACCCACCCTTGTTAGGCCCGCGGAGTGAGCTGATGAATTCTCAGAACGGTGGCAAATAGCATACCTGCCACGATGTGGATGCTGCTTTACATCCTCCTCGACCAGGACCTTGCCCAGCGGCTCAAACCTGAAATTGATCCTGCCCTGTCCGGACCTTTTCAGCTGGATTTCGATAACTCTTTGAGCCGACCGTTGCTGCATTCGGTGTACTGTGAGACCCTTCGTCTCCGTATTGCAGGTGCGGTTGGACGCAAATGCCTTGACTCCGACTACTCACTCGGCAACTCCAAGATCAGAAAGAACATACCAGTAATGTTCCCTAACTGGCTCGGGAGCGTTAATAGTTTGTTTTGGAACGCCAGTGATGTACCTTGGGGGAAAACTAAGCATCCGGTAGAAGCATTTTGGGCAGAAAGATTCCTTGGTGATCGTAGGAAGGCGCTGGTTAAGGCAGGGCTGGCTGAAAACTGGTTCCCGTTCGGCGGAGGTGCCTCGAAATGCCCCGGAGAAAGTCTAGCAAGACATACAATCCTGGGTTCCGTAGTAATGCTGTTGAGGAGCCTGGATATCAGGCTCTTGGACCCCGCTGCGGCGGCAAAAGTTGGATCGCACCACCGCACATTTCCATTTGGGTCACATGCTTTCGACAAGGAAGTGCCAATTATTGTTCGGCTACGGGAGAGACTACCAAGTGATGGTGCTTAGACATGGAGCATTTCAGAAATGCAGGATCAAACCTTAATCCACACCAGCTAGGTCAACTATTTGGGCGGTCCGCCACAGACCGCTTAAGAATGCACTATTATACACTCAGAATGTAATAGAATTAAGGACATGCCGCTTTCCGATATTGATATTTCATACAATTCATGACCTCTCCCACTCTACGGGGCAACTTTTGGTGGTCGCTTGCCCGTGTAGCCCCGGCAAAAGAAGCTGACCCGGAAACCCGCATCACTACTCGCGAACGACTTTCCTCCCACGAACAATCAGAAATTCACAGAACAGTGTGCCGGATGACGCCTGGCGAACATGGGCTCTTGGTCTCAATCAAACGACCACAACGTCGGGAAGTTGTAGTCAGAATATGAGGCAAAGGAGACCCTTCGAGAAGTTGGACACCCTCTGTATAAACAGCCTTCAGGTTGATTTGAATTGGACTTCGCATCCGAGTCTCCACCAAGTCTCTACCTTTGCCACCACTCCTGCCTCCTGGCTTGCCTCATGATTTCGGATGCACGTTGAGCAGGAAGCCGGTCCAATGTTTTCCGGGCTGGACTGTGGGACTCGCATCTTGCTGGTTGTAAACGGGGTATGACTTGTCGACGTGTTCAGCGATTCTTGCTATTCGTTCGGCTATTGTTCCGTGGGGAGACGCAGCATTGAAATCCTTGCATTTTGTCTCTATTTTCATTAGGAGGAGAAGAATTTCAGTTTCTCCATTCAGTGAGACCGTGCCGCCCATACCTATCCTTTCTGCCACTTGAATGAGGCGTATTGTACTTAACTTGTCGGGCATGGTCTGGACGCATAGGGATGGATAAGATTCGTGTCAATCCGGAGAATGGTCAGAAAGGGAAGAGACCGAGGAGGGCAACCACGTTTTAAGCTGCTAGGCTCAAGCCGAGGCGGCTCGGCTGATAGGTCCTTGCCGTGAACCACGTGAATGCCTGTCTCAATGTGGAACCACCTCCACGACAGCCTGTCCACCTGTTTGAGGTAGCACCATTACCAAAACGCTGATGAATGAAAGAGAATAAGCAAGAAGCTCTGGAACTTACTTCAGACAGATCCAAACAGAGCTATGTGTCTTCAAAATCTCGGAGCGCGGTAAAGCCAGGAGCAACGCATTTAGCATGCCGGTAATGAGACCACTCAGCCTAGGAAAGCAGGGCCTGCAGTACAGGTGTTTCGAGTAGGCAGCGGTGAGTATAGCCGATGCCATGGTGAAAGCAGCTATAATCAAGACTAGTAGTGGAGCCCTTGCTAAGCACATCAGGCACAAATGAGGCACCGGATATGTTATATGTAAGGAGAGCCATAATGAGTATGTGGCGATCATTTAGGATATGGAAACAGGTAATTTACCAGGCATGGAGACGGCTTCGTTTTATATGTACTCTATAACGACCTTCTTAAATAGTTTCTAATAGACTGATTCAAAGATCACCATGGGGCAAAGGACATGGCGACCGGTCAGTCCGGTTCGTCCAGAAGAACGCGACAAGTCGCCGAACGATTGGGTCACAGCGCACGAACGCGCCTTCCAAGGGGTGCATCCTTCGGACCGCGGCATTATGTTGTATGTTCCAAAGTGGTGACAGGGTTCGCATCCCGAAAAAGACCTCTTGGCACATCGCGGTGGTGTGGTACTGTATGGGGTACCGCGTATTTGTCATATCATCCACCCATCGTGGTGGGGCGAGGCTGTGAGTTCAGGAGAGGGGTCTCGGACCTGCGCGTATGGATCAGGCAGTAGGGCGGGTACGTAGCAAGCACGACAACTCATCGACCAGAGCCACATGGGGCCACAGTGAAGCGCTAGTAAACCCGGCCACCGTACGGAGCATTCTCCAGATACTCAAACATCTGAAAAAGGTTTGAAATTTGAAATATACCGAGAGACATTCAGGGTGCTGTGCTGCTTTTACGCGTCCGCCTGCAGAACATCATTATGTTTGTGATAACAGTGCTGCTCCCTTGGGAATCCTCTGGTACTGAGTGTAACTCAACAATGTTCATGATGGTGCCAGCGTCCTCTTCTCCCAGGAAAAAAGCGGTGGAATCGAGCAGTTTATGAAACACGATAGTATTGCCGCTGAGGCAGATTGGATAAAGAGGTGAATCAGCATGATTGCAATGTTCGCCATGTTAGCCTACCCTGTAGTTAGTTATCCCCACAGAAAGAATGGGCGCCTTGAATTCTGACTAAGATTACACCGCCATCTGCATTTTTTGTCCACTCGCCCTAGCTAACTATGGCGACTACGCCTGGACCCCAAATCTTATCCATTAACCAGCTGTCTGAGAGTGCAATGGCTGCCAATTCCGGGCCCCGAAGTGGTTGGTTGGGAGAAGCCCAAAGGTTTTGACTAGGTATGAGATCCTCTCTGTAATGACTGATTCTATTCCCAATCTCTGAACAGCTTGCTCCAAGCTGCTATTAGCCCAAACTCGTTCGGAGCCTTTCAATTTTAGGATGAGTAGCTCAGCCAAGCGTCCTGCAAATGTATCGTGGATTTCTGTCGTCATAAAGACGACAAACTCTTTCATCCGGCTTGAGTATTCAAAACTAAACATTGTCAGCTTTTGAGATGCACCTTTGGCATATCGCATTGCTGTACCGCAGCTCTTGGTCGATATAATCCCCGAGTTCAGAGTATTTGGGCGAATGTAATCGCGCCAGCAACAGATTATATCCCTCTGGATCCAGTCTCTGGCGTAAGCGAATCTCAGTTCCCGGGTGCTGCTCATAATCTTCGTCTTGGATCCTCTTGAGTAGTCTAATAAGATTGGTGACCGAGACCGACCGCGCGCGGGCGCGCCTCGCCCTGGACGTGCCTGCCACAGCTTTGGTTGACGAGATTGACGCCTTCTTGATTCGTCGAAACAAGTCAGTGACCGGTCTGAAAACTTCTCTCAACGATGGGACCATCTTGAGGAGATTTTGGCACAAGAACTGCCCGAGCCGGTGATGTTGAGGCGCCCGGCATATATAAGGCGATACAAGTACTCACCGGCCCCATTGTTTCCAATGCAACCCGCTGGCTGTGGGTGGGCCGCTCTTCGGCCTCCCGTGGAAGTGTGGTGTTTTCGTCGCAGATGGGCGTCAGCGATGCTGCAGAAAAGGGTGTGAGTACGTGGCGCAATATATGCCAATCGAAGTTCGGGAATCGAGATGATTGGGGTCAGAATGTGGTACTGCAGCACTGAGCTTCCCCCTTTTTGCGACATCTCTTCATGGGTAGGGGTTATGCCGTGTTTAGCGGGAGGTGCTTTTTGGGAGCCCCGGGCAGCTCCGGAAATAAACGGCCAACCTGCAGCATACGAGCGTTGATCTCCGCACAAGTTAAGGTTAGTGCTTCGCGGTACCCTCCCATCCTGGCGAGCCTGCTCGGCCTGGCAACGTTCCAGCCAGAGGAGCTCAGCCAGAGGTCGTCTAGCAGATGTAACTATTCACATGTTCGTCAAACCAGCCAGTCACCATGGCTGACTTTCAAGACGGCATTCGTAACCGTGCTGGTGATATCTTGGGATCCCACTAATAAAGTAGGTCATAGCGCCACAATCTCGTTCCTAATTGAGGCAGACTGCAGGAAGCTGAGGAGACGTTGGTGACGGGTTTCGCCCCTATGCGTGATGATCTATGCTTCGTTTGAGTGGCGGCAAGGCAGAGACCAAACATTGATAAGCAGCTATCCAAAAGGCGCAGGAGGCGCAGGAGGTGAGGGAAAGGGGGTGATGATGTGCCTGGGGTCTGCTCTATATGGCTATACCGGGTCTTACATGCACTTAGCTTTTCGTGGGGCAGCTAGTGCCTGGCTTTGTCTACTTGTCGGTGGTTTTAATATTGTCAAGGCAATATCCAACCAGCCGATCAAGACAGTCCTCAGCCAACGCTATCAAGGCGGAGGCTGCTAGCATCTTTCCCCGGCGCAGCAACCCCAGTCACTTCCATGAAAAGCAGGCGTCCAATACTGAATACTCACAATATCGGCGACACTGTAGTGAAACGTGGTATCTAACAACAGTTGTGACGGTACGACATTCGAACTGCAGCCACACAGCTATTGCCCAAGCAGGCCCTTGGCCACTAGCTGCCCAAAGACCATCATCACGCAGGCAAGTCATTAGGATGACTCAAAAACTTAGTCGTGCAGTCCCAGCCCTGAGGAGATATTCTCTGAGTGGGCCGAGTCAATGCAGAGCTTCGCGTCTGTGCGTTAGAGATGGGTATGAAAGTGGGTTTCAGAATTTAAAAATGTGAAATAAATATTCTGTACTTCCGCCAAGCGCCATCACTCCATATAAATCAATTCCCAAAGCACAGTAAATGATTAAAAAATTTGCCAACTAAGGTTAAGCCGTGGAGAGACGAAAATGAATAATGTATGGTTAAGCCTCTGTGGCCCTCCGAAGCCACGTCGCTCCCAAGTGACGGTGGCTTCCTAGGCACTCTAAGGCGCTCGTCGGCGTCATTCCATTCCATGCCCGCTCTGATCAGTAGCCGATCCATTGTGTCTCGATCCAGTGGCTTCGTTAGAAGGTCGGCTACATTATCCTGCGATGGGACGTATTCAAAAGCCAGGTTGCCCTTCTTGACCTCGTCCCGGGTATAGTGATATTTGGCCATAACATGCTTTGTCCTTTTAGATACCTCGCACTTGTTGGCGACGGCGATCATGGCCTGATTGTCACTATAGACGATGATGGGTTCCCGAACCCACTCTTCCTCGTTCAACTCCGTAAGAAACTCACGCAGCCAAGCCAGCTCTGTGGCTACAAGGTAGGCCGCGTAGTACTCTGATTCGCACGTTGATTGCGGTACGGGAGTTGTCAGCTTTGAGGACCAGCTGATAGCGGCGCCTGCCAGCATTATGATAAACCCGATAGTTGACCTGCTTGTCTCCTTATCGTCGTTATGCGAGGCGTCGCAGTAGGCGTGTAGGCCCAGTCCCGGGCCCTCTGATCGGTAGCGAAGGCGGCGTCCTGCCGTGCGTCGGAGGTATTGGAGCACCCGCTTTGCGCCCCGTAGGTGCGCCGGCGATGGGTTCGCCATAAACCTTGCCCACACACCTGTAGTGTAGGCGATATCCAGCCGTGTGATACACGCTGGGTAGATCTCTGATCCCACGAGCGAAGCGTACTCGTGGCACTCCTGATCAGAGGCCGAAGCTTCGTTTGGGACGGCGTAAGCAAGCGCCCCTGATGCCATCGGGGTATCTGCGGGCCGGCAGTCTGCAAAGCCGTGATCTGATAGAACCTTTTTGATGTATGCCTGCTGTGAGAGCACGGTGCCATCGTTGTTCTGATCAATCTTGACTCCAATGTACCACTGGGCTAGGCCGAGGTCTTCAGCTTCGTAGTGTTGGCTGAGCTCGTCTATTGTTCCTTGGCTAGCCCGCTCTGTAGGCGACGTGATGAGGAAGTCATCTACGTGTGTCGCCACAGTGACTCCTGTACGGTCGTTATGATAGACCGCAGAGTCGCTTTTCAGTGTGCGGAAGCCCATAGCTTCCATTGTGCCCCTGACAGTATTTTGCCAGTCGTGGCCTCCTTGCTTGAGGCCGTAAAGGGGCCGAAGGAGTTCAATAATGGAATCAGGCGTGAAGGCCATCTCTTCCGCTACGGCTGGGTGATTTGGGGTACGCCAGCTCCTATGAGGCAGACGTTGTGTTGGTGGTAGTACTGCTGTAAGATTGTTGGAGCGTTGTGGGCGTTATGGGCGTTGACACCACAAGACCAAAAAGACTGTGGTTGTGGGCAACAGTCCAACGTAGGAGAATGAAGATGTGTTGTAGAGATTGTTGGTGTTGGGTGGCAGATGTTTCAAAGTCAAGAGTGTGCAGACTTCAGGATTATATGGAAAGGCCGGTGTGGGCTGGGCAGGGAACGCTTCTGGTCATCCCAGCGAAGTAGTCAGGTAGCTACGTACCTAGCTGGGCGGCGGCGGCGTCGTAGCTTCCTAGGTACTGTGAAGTTGTGTACCCACGCCCAATGTAACTCGCGGCCTGTGTCCTTGCCCACGAGTACATTGCTCTCGGACGGGGGCGGCGTCACGCTAGGGACAGAGACTCTGGACAGTCTGTCTGCCCAGGTCGTGCTAGCCGGAGGGAGGGGGCCCACCACCAGCAGAGCAGCACCACCCCAGATCAGACGTCGGAGTACTTGCTGGGCAGGCCGAGTCTTGCTGTGAGTGCTGGGTACCCAGGAGCTCTGGGCAAGGAAGATCTCCTGCAGACGGCGGAACATGGTCAAGTTCAAGGTACAGTGGTCATGGATCTACGCTTCTGCACAGAAGACGGGGTCGCGGCAGGCCAGCAGGGACCACCCCAGCAAGCCTGCCAACCAGGCCTGTCACGTCGCCCGCCTCGAGCCCACAGCATCGAGCTCTGAAGGGAGGGTCTGGATTGCATAGAAAATATACTGCCGCAACAGGCTAGCGGGTCTCTCCAGATCACAGCATGAGTTCCTCTCTATGTCGCCGTTACCTCCCTTCCACTCTTCCTCTCTCTGCGCACGCTCTTGCTGTGTACTCCCTACAATCATCATCATCATCATCATCATCATCATCCAGAATGCAGAAAATTTTGTTGAGCTGGTCATCAATTGACACTTCATTCATTTGGCTTGACCTGAGAAGGGAATGTCACGTCGGTGAGTGCCATGGAATAATATCTATCATGTGCAGTCCCCTTACCAGTACTGAAAGAGATACCTAGGTAGATAGACACCGTCACTCTGGGCCAGCAACCGTCCAGGACTCACCCTTCTTCCGTCACAAACATACCCTGCGAACGGCAGCACTGTGGATAACGGTGCATCTGTCGCTCAAAACGGAAAGGTCCAGGCCCGAGGCTCCAGCTGAAGGCACTCCCAATTATGCGACCATTTGCCCAGCAACCTTTTGCGCCCCCGGGAACCTTAACTGCCTGACCCATTCAGCCATTCCAAATTTTGTGGGCTTGCTTCAGATCTACCCATGCGCCAGGCCCCCCAGGCCCCACAGGCCCCGCAGGCCCCATGCCCTCGTGGCTCTCGCTGCCAACTGGGGCGGGCGGCAAGGCGACATCGTCATGATCCCAGCGCGGTGGGGGTGCGAAATCTCGGAAGCCCTTGCTCCTGGCCACCTGCCCGTCCACTCCAGTCCACCCACAGCCTCAGCTGCCCTTCCGCTGTCGCAATCCCCATCGTCTCTCTAGAGCTCAGAGGGGGCCACCGACGACTGTCACCTCGCTACCTCCCCGCCATCGCCCAGCCTTTCCGGATACGGTCGCCATTGTCGAAGCACATCAAATGAGGCGTCCACGCCCTCACCTGGCCGCCTCTGGTGTGGCTGCTGCGAGTCCTTCCTCCACGTCTTGACCGCACCCGCACCAGCTGCCCAGCCACACGTCGCCCTGATCACAGCCGTCCCCACTTTGCTGAGATTCAGATCTCGCAAAACCCGGCAGGTTGGGCTCCGCAACGGTCGCTCGCGCCACTGACCTGCCGCGACCCGCTTCCCGCCTGCTTGTCTCCATTGCAGTCCCCATTGTACGGAGCGCTAGCTGCTCCTCAATGTTGCAGAGGATCACGATGCTACTGTACGGCTGAGACCCCCTGGCCCTTAGGCAAATTTTCCATTACCTCCCTCCCATCGATATTACCGGTCTTGGGCAACCATGCCAGGGAAACCGACAAGACGGTACATATTATGATATTCCCATCCGAGACATGGTTCCTCCGACGCAGCCTTCGATCCCGGCCTTCAGGAGACGGGCGCATCTTTCCCCAGGACCGACCCACCGCTTCAACCCCTGGTGCTCTAATGTACTTACCCTCAGCGATGCCCTTGACGCCAGATCGTATTTCTCGATGATGGCTGTGCCGCATCGACCTCAGCGTTGTTTTTTCCTTTTCAGCTCCTTATGGCAGATCTATCTAGGGATCTCAGGGGCCCTGAGTTCGTCGATCCTAAGCTGCTTGTTTCCCTACCTCCCATGTCCTTCGCGTGACCTCCGGGCGTTCACCGCATGCAGAAAGACCCCCGCCCTTTCCGGGACGCACTGGCAGCTGGGCTTCGGCATCAGCGAAAGGGCACATCGCTTTTTCTGCAATCTTGAAACGCTCTTCAGGAGATCACTTCAAGACAGAGCCGAAGGTCCGCCTTGCTTCTTCGAACAGCACGAAATTTAACAACAGATGGAAACCCTCGAGGTCGCAGGAAGCGGGTGAAAGTGCTCGGCGATCTGGGTGGGTCACGCCGCGTCCATGTGCTTTTGGCATCTCCCGTTGAGATGCGATATCTGACGCCTTCTATCCCGTCATTTCTTTTCTTCTGCATGCTGCTTTTCTCGATCGGGCTTCATACTTTCCTGCAGCAAGGTGGGGGACATGTTCCTCGTATGCCCTATTATAATCACTGTCCTCTCCCACCTGCTCGCTGCATCACATCACAGCTTTTGCTTTTCCCCCCTGGTGTCAGTCCCAAGGAAAGCCTTGCCCACGGACCAGCAAGGTAATTGGTTGGTCGCGTAGATGAGTGAACAGCCACAGAATCGAGCGTGGAGATATCTGTGGGGGTTTGATGTTGGCAGCCCTGCCGGGCCACAGCGGCACAGCGTCACACCTCCCAGGTGTGTGCGGAGGTCTAATCAACCGGCAGGTACAGGGATCATTTAGCGAACCGGCTTCGCTGATCATCCTCGGGTGGCTGCTGACTCGACGACTCGGGACCCAAAGTGCTGGGTGTGCGGCTCGCTGCCTAGTGCCTATACCAAGGCGTAATATACTGCCCCCCAACTGCTAGTTCGAGTCTCGCAGGGGGGTCCTCGACATCAATGCTGCCAGCAAGTCTTTGGCCTCTCGTCGCTTCTGAGCCCGCCAATCTGGTTAAGCTACTTGGGAAGGTTAAGAAGTGGATTCGTGAACGGCAATCGTACCGGGCCAGATTCGCAGTTGCGTGCCCAGCACACGATTCCATGCCCTAAGGGAAGAGCCAGCCCGCAACAACTTGCATCGCGGCCCGCTCACAAGCCGCTGAACAAGAACGACTCTATTTTCATCTGATACTGACTGTGCAGTTCGTCGGCATGTGGTTCCCGACCTGGCCCTGGCAACTAAAGGTCTCAATAAATGCAAGCACCATCATAGACCGCGAGATCAGCAAGGCCAGAGGAGGCATGACGTGACCATCCTTACATGGTTGCGGGAGCGAGGAAAAGGATCGATGTGGGACTAAGACCTGGGACGGATAAGCCTACTCTCTGCTTCCCACAAGCCGCGGAAACAAAACGATTGGGTCGACTTCCATAGTGAGCCGTTGGTTCCCTCTGGGCGGCTCTCCCACTGGTGACCCGTCCTGCTGGTTCGGATGCCAAGAAGTGCGCCACGGTTGACCAGTTTTAGCCCGGACTGAAGGGCTGGATTTGAAGTGCAAAAGGCTGGTAAGCACTTGACCTGCCGGCAACTGGGAGCGCCCGCACGCACGGTACTGTGTATATCTGAGGCACCCGATCACAGGCAAGCCGAACTGCTTACTTTTGGGCTGCACTTAACCGGCTGCCTACTGTAACCATAGCAGTTCAGTGTACCGCAAAGATGTACCAGTTTTAGTACGGATCGCCAACAATGCCTTAGGAGGGCGACGCAGTCCAGCGATGTCACTCTGCATGGGAGATCAAACAATGCGCATCGATGCATCAACGAGGCGTAGCGGCAAATAAAGATACAGAGTCAAGATGGGACCTGTTTTGTCCTGCCCACATCGCGCCAAGCGGGTGAGATGGTCCAGCTCCGGGCGCGTCTGTTGGTCACGCTGCACTGGATGGTGGTCGCGTGGGAAACTGGTAGGGCTATGCCACGCAGAGCTCTGCCTTTCCCCTTCTCGAAGTTCTCTGGCAGGGCTATCACCAATCACATTGATTGTTGAAGGCTGACAAGATCTTGGAAACACATCTGGCATGTTGGAAAATTTGCGGGGGTCGGATATCCCGGACAAACATTGTCATTACCGCTGGCCAGTAAGCAGAGCCCAAGCCCCTGCGACTGCATCGAGGCGAGGGGGTTTCATCCCATCCGGGTGCCTTAAAATCAACTGAGCTTGCGAGGAGAAGCAAGCACCCAGGGAACCTTAACAGCTATCGAGTAATGCTCCGAAGAAACAGGATGAGATCCTCCGCACATCAGATTCCGGCATGAATTGTATAAGGGCTATAACCTGTGGGCAATATGAAGGCGCTAGGTCCCGTGGACCCCACTTCTGGTACTCGCCCAAGCTTCAGCTTCTTCGTATCGTCAGGATCTCAGGGCAGACAGGCAGATCTCAGGCCAGGTGGTCGGCGGACAGCACCGGACGGCCTATCGCTGGGAATGGACCATGACGGTAACCTCTTATTCGTTGCTGCTTTGCGCTCGCGCAAGGATTGCACCTTGCCCTGAGCCAGATCGTTCATGGCCCAGGCGTTTCGAAGTCAGAAGAACCAAAAGTGTTTTTGTTCTATCTTCCTGGTATCGAGGCCCCTCCACCACCAGCATGCGGCTATCAGAAAAATACAAAATTTCCTAGGGAGGCTTGCGAGGGTGGTGGTGGCCCAAGACGCCGAGTCAGGCAAATGTACCCGGTTTATTCAGCCCTGTCAGCCCTGGCAGCCGCAACAATTTGAAGGGAATACTCAAGGTTTCTGCGCTTCCCACGCAAGTGAACTGACCCGCCCGGTGGATTCTCTCCTCTTTCACCGAGTAATCCTGTCGGAATTGGCAACACAGCGATGGATACTCGCAGTGGTAATGTGGTGGTCTCCAGCCCAATCTCTCGGGAGGCTCCACTGCTGCGCTGAGAGAGCTTTCCCCACGATGGACCCTGGACACCTGACCCCTGCTGTAATCTCCCCTGCAGCTGACAGTGGAGCTTGTGAGTGGCTGTGGTGTACAAAACTACACGGAGGAGGGTCTGTAGTGAAAATCCGCCGCCGTCTGTAAGTCTTCGATTGCTCCAGGGCTGGGGTCCAGAAATGTGGAGGACAGCCAGAACAATAATTTCCAAAGCCATCAGAGCTAACTACAGACACAGCAGCAAGAGACAATCGAGGTTACTCAGGTTCGTAATGGCCCGAGGCAGTACCCGCCGACAAAGCCGGTCAACGTCCCCTAGTTGCGCCCAGTATACCAGCGCTCCGGTACAGGGCGGCGCCGCCCCTCCTAGCCTCATAGACTGACGTTGCGGTCGGTGTCTCTAGCCTGTTTTACCTTGAATGCCACTCCAGCTGACCCATTGATGGCGGAGAAGTGGTCGACCCAATGAACAGCGTTGAACGGGTTATGGACGAAAGCTCACAATAACGCCCTGGGCCCCTGGACAAATCTACGGGATGCGGTGGACACAAAGCCAGTGATGTGTCTACGTGGTCTCAGGTACGTACCTGTTGCAAATGGTGCACGAAGAGAGACGCAACTCGAGTCGTGGACAGGAAAGAGCTCTGCTTCAGATCGATGGATATTGACCTTGTGCAACCTGAATTCATTGTGGCTGTAGTGTAGTCGGCGAGTTGGGGAGGTTGTGCGCGCTTGGAACAGGGGCGATCTGTGCAGGCCTGTCGCATCATAACCGGGGCTTGCATGCCTCTGCATTTCGGCATGCATACCAACGCATCACCACAGCTTGGGAGCACGTTGGCTGGCACCCTGGGTGGAGGAGGTTTTCCCCTCCGCACAATTGGGAACGGGGTCTCAAACGTCACCCTCGCCTTGACTGCCTGCCTCTTGCCCCCCAGGAGCTCACAGGCATCCCTTTGCTCAAATCCCAACAATCAGGTCCTCATTGACAAACGTCTTCGAGGCGATGCGCTCCAACACTGGCTGCATGACTAGATGGCATCCTTAACTCTCTCACCTGTGGCTATGCTCTGACGCACCTGGTCAGCGAGACCACACTGATGGGCGCTCTTGGTTGCTAGAGCAAGCCCGGCGCTGGCTAGGAGCGACCGGCGAGCCTCGAGTGCTGATGTTTACAACCGGCAACTTGTCGTGTATCAATCGCATTTCGCTAGATCGATGCAAGCCTAGCTGTACAACATTCGTCTTACCGCCTCATCCTCTACCCTAGCCCGCGGAAGACGAACATACAGGGGACGATGTGTCAATGGGAAATGTCGGATCATTATTTAGCTCTAGTGGTTCACCGAGCGGCATTGATAGGTATGTAATTTGGCTATAGAGATATAAGTTCTCACACTAATTCACATAATAGGTCTCTTGTTCTCAAACTCGCACTTTTCGTGCCTTGGCAGGAGTTTCTCTATAAGGATGGAGAGGCTCTTGACCAGCTTTGGAGCACTTATAAGTCAGACTTGAGTCCTACGTTACAACAGGTTTTGATCAACATCGAATCATTGGAATTTAGCAAAGAAGATGCTGATCTAGATTCTCGCATCAGAGATGGATTAATTGTTGACGAGATGGACGAAGTTGATAATACAGGTAGTGGTTGTGGGAACACCAATTTCGACATCGAAAGTCTTGATGACAACCATGGGGGCTTGGCCCTTGCTGCTTCAGCAATAGGGTCAATGATCAGAAGAGCCAAAGACTCATGGCCACACACACACGCACCCAAATGTATATACAGATATACTTATATATGGGTTTTTTATAGGGAAACTTCATAATTCCGTCTACGATATCCATAACAGCCACCGCATCTCCTTCTGGCTCCGCCATCTGCAACAACAAGAGGAGGTACGGCCGCTCAAGTGTGTTCGAGACAACGATACTCGTTGGTTGTCTCAGCTATATATGATCCGTCGAGCGCTTAAGCTGCGCAAATATCTCGACCGTGTTCTCTTTGAATACGGACGGGAGTGGAGGGAAAAGAATACTACCACGAGAGGTACTCTCAAGTCCGGAAAGAAGACGCCTCGCATTCTTCTTGAAGAGGGTAAACTAACAGATAACGATTGGATTGCCCTCGAGCGCTTGGAAAAGATCCTCCAACACTATGAGACAGTCGTTAAGACCCTTGAGGGTGATGGTCAGGTCCGTCGCCGGCGCCATGGGTATGAGGGTTCATACGGCAACATATGGGATGTGGTCTTGGGCATGGAGAAGATCCTGGGAATGCTCGAGAAAGAGAAAAGAGAGGCGGACACATTTCCTGACCCAGAACAATTCCGGATTGGTATTAATTTGCCCTGGGAAAAGCTAGAAAAGTACTACAAAAGTGAGTAATTCCATGCTGCGTTCTCCTTCTCATCTGCGACTTTCCATCTAGCTAACTACTTGTTCACAGAACTAGACGACACGGCAATATATTACGCTGCACTGGCACTTAATCCTGGCTACCGATGGAGTTGGTTCCAGGACAGATGGAGGGACAATCCCGACTGGGTTGAACGTGCTATGGGCACGGTCCAAGATATTTGGGATCGGAAGTATAAACATAAAGAGCAGAGACCGGTCTCGTCGACCTCGTCGTCGCCGTCTCTAGGAGACAAGCGACCCATCTACCACGATCCATTCGAGCACGATGCCTTCAAGAAACGCGCTGTAGAGGAGCGGTCACAAGCGCGGGCTGTCCGCGTTGCCAGTGGAAACGACGAGTATAGTACCTGGTGTGCGGATGAGACACAGAAAATGGCATATTGTTGGAATAGCACCTGGTTGGATCGCACGTAGTTCGATAGGTTGGGTGTGCTTAGTAAGCCGGGGGCCCGGCTGGGGAAGAGTGGCCTCTTCCCCTTCGTACGAAGTACACCCGTTTCCCTAAGCAAGCAATACAATCAGAACCAACCAACAGACCCCTACGTACGTACGTACTATCGCCATATGGCAAAGGCCATTCAACACATATTGCCCTGATCCCATCCAGTACTGGTATGGACTCCGCTTCCAGTATCCCCGCTTATCAGAAATGGCACTAGATTTCCTCACTGTCCAGCCCATGAGTGCCGAGTGCGAGAGACTTTTCTCAGCGGGCAGGCGATTGATTACACAACAGAGGCACAATCTCGATGCTATGATTGTTGGTATATGTATGCTCATGGTATCGCTCCGGTCTTATCCCAGAGCTGGATACCGGACTGGTTGATAAAATGGAGACAGCGACTGGGGTTGCCCTTATGAATCTCTCAGAAGACGGGGGACAGCAGCGGAAGGCGGCGACGGTTTGGCTAGATGAACCAGAGGAAGCATTTGGAACGGATGAGAGTGACAACATAGCAGAGATCCCTGTGGTAGATTAGGATACACCAAAATAAACCCACCAACCCACCATCGTGGGTTTCGTGGCCTACGTGGGTTTCGTGGACCACCACCCACCCCTCCACCGAGACTCCGCCTTAATCATCCGCCCACCCCACCCCACGAAAGGCTCTGGTGGGGTGGGGTAGGGTGGTTGCGGACGTTGATCCGTGGTGTGGTAGACTCGTCCGAAGACGTAACCAAGTCGATGTCGGTTAATGGCCAGTCTCTCTCAATGCGAACAGCTCCGCGGGCGATGGCGTGCAACCAGATCCGCGATAGCGTCGCCGTGCCGGCGCCTACCGCGAGGATCCATAACATGGAGGCGATGCTAATTTCGAGAGACGGTACTCCTGTTTCTGATGTTGAACTGGGGACTATCCTGCACTCAAAGAATGCTACATAGGTAGAACGATATGTACAAATCCGAATGTGTAGTATAAGTTCTTGTTTCACGGAAAATATTAGCAGCTGATCTTACTGGTCCACCCTTCCGCGTCCGCTTGCAACCTCTCGAGTACTTGAACCCCACGTGCTGACAATATTAGTGCTTTCTGTCCGCTGCCTTACATCTGTTAGAAGGAAAATGCCGGTCAATTGCCCATGGGTCAGAGCAGGACCGGTGCGGAGGCCGATAGCACTTTCAATCAAGGCTTTTGAACTTGTGTATGGGGTGGCCGGGTACCCGGCGATACAGTTGTCCAGACGTCTGACTGAAGAAGGGAAAAGACGAAAAGAGGCAACAAATACAATTACGGACACTGTTATCGCTTGAAATTTCCTAGGCTGTGTTCTTCGGTCTGGCGTTAGCCGGCTTCCTGGGACCTCTGCATACCTCCTCAAGCGGTTTCCTAAGGCCCATCCGGATGTCGCTGATAACTGCTAGGACAGGGTGTTCTATAGCCGTGGCTCGGGTGTATGAAAGGTCTGGTTAGCGATACTATCAGGGCTTGGTGCTTGAACGCTGTCGTCCGTGTTGAGACGTCTATTTCAGGGACTGATACTAGGGGTATACGCACCTGACCATTTCATCCCCTCATGGGAGAAGTCTGAGGGACTAATGAGTGCGTTTACGGCGGTGTATTGTGCAGATGGGGGACCCGTCCCTCATCTCAGAACCGAGGAGTGGGCGGCTAACTCTATGGAGAATTTGACGGCCGTGTGTGCTCGAGGATTGTGCTGGCGACCCATCTCAACGACCATGAATGAAAATGCTTGGAGGTTTGCCCAAATTGAAGATGAATGTGCAAGAGCAGTCTTGGGCGAGAACAGCTTTCTGGAAGCAAACACATGTCGATCATCTCCAAGAGTTGCACAGTCTCAAAGCAGGAAAATGCGTTGATTTCCAGGATAGTGAAATGGTAGTAGGCTTCTGGGAGAGCACATGGAGACATAGGTGCTAAGCAGCATCCGCTCCTAAAAGCAGTCAAGCCAGAAAGCCTAGCCACCAAAGGTCACAACTTGAAGAGGCTAGAGCTATACACCAACATGCTGCATGACTATATAAACTACAGTATGTTTCTCGGGGTTGCCATATCATCTATCCTGTAAATCCCGTCGATGTTGTGTTCTACATTAGTTCCCATGTATGCTCTCAATGTCTTTCTCACAACACCTCTCCTCAAACAAGCAGTTCGGAAGCATGTTTCACTCGATCCTCAAACTTGGTTTCCTCAAGACGTGGCGCCTTCGCGACGCTGGTTGGTACCTAGGTATTGTGATAGTGTAGGTATGTTCTACGAATCTCCACTCGGTCCTAGAAAAGTGACAACAAGCATTAGCACATACTGCACACTTTGTGAGTCGGGATGAAGCTCCACTATACCCACAAATGAGATCGTAGCAGAGCTGGGTATAGTGAACGTGTGAACGGGATGGGCTGATGAGCCAAGCACGGGAAGTTCAAGGACGCTAGGTAGCGGGTGGTGTAAAGGCAGGCCCCGAAGAATCCCTCTTCGACGGTCGCGACGAGTCCTCCATAGTAAGAATCGAGGCCCGAGGACACGAATGGCAAACCATGCCCCGGGAACGCACATGATGAAGAGCGTCACGATAGCTATGATGGCGTTGGAGTTGGGCATTATTGGAGTCAAGAGAAAAATGGGATGCAATGGGTGTCGACGGCGAAGGGTGCAAGGTGAAGTCTCGCAATCGAGTTTAGAGATGGTCAGGTAAATCGTTGTTGTGTTGTGGGAATGCAGCTTTTATTTGACCTTCGGACCAGAATAGGACCAGAATTTTGGATGGAGGAGGTGTTGAGGAGCGGTGAGGTGAATCTGGGATTGGACAAGAGAGACCGAGAGACAGCAACGGCGTAGAGAAGAAGAGGTCTACAGCTTATTAGTATGCTGCGGTCCGATGCTCGTGCTTGTGCAGGAAAGCTCTGCAGTGCGAGAGTGGACAGGGCATGAGAGCAATCACTGCACTTTTAGACTTTTTGGGGGAGCAGAAGGCATGGGCAGGTTCCCCTGGGCTTTGCGGTGGGTACCTAGGGGTGTGGGAGTGGGAGCGAGCCCCGGGGGGGGGGGTGCAACGAGCAGCGGCAAGAGGTACGGTACCGTAGTACCTGGACTTGGACGGGGACTTTGGTGGCAAGATGGCAGGGGTGGGGGGATGACGCCTGAGTGGGAACTGGGGTAGGCAGATGGGGACCCCAGCATTGCAAGTGCCCCCCCCCCCGATGCAGGCGGCACCTCATATTGGACAGTGGAGTTCAAACGTTGGGCTAATTGAGGGTTACACAGGGTCATGTCGCTATGGAAGCAGTCGAAGGTTGCTTCTACTCTTCCGCCCTGCCAGCTTGCTGTCAGTCACGTCGGTCCCCAGCGGGTAGCTGCAGTTCTTGCATTTGGTGCTTAGAAGACCAGGGCTGTTGGCCTATTCTGCCGACACTCATTGCAGTGGTGCCGGGACTAGAGAAGAGGCAGACAAGAAGTCTCGTTTTGCAACAGGGTACTGTTCTCGGCCTGTGACATTAAGAGGCCAAAAGGCAGTTTTGGGGTGGCGGAGGGCCCAGAGGAATTGGATCACCGTGGTCTTGCGAGGTCCTATGCACGTAATAATGCTGATCCCCTGGCTCTACCAATTCCCGAAACCAATTCGACTTCGGCCTAGGCACAACTGCAACAATTGGACAACCCTGGGAACGTTTTTGGACTGCCCCTGTCTTTGCATATAGTGGAGGAAACGAGAGCTCCTACTGTGTACAAACGTGCAGGACCTATACCGTATTAACTTGGAAAATTGAGAATTGCGCTAGGCTAGTAGTGGCAGGGCGGCCAGCCACTGACCAGGGTCACCATCAGGGGTAAGTCCCCCCGATTTTCACCCCACCAAAATTTGCTGTGCTCCAAAGCAACAGCGTTCTGGGCAACGTTGCCCTCGTCTGTGAGTAGAAAACGCATAAATCGTTGTTTTCAGGCTTCTAAGTCTAATTCCTCATAGAGCAACTTCTATACAATCCTGGATCACCTCGTCTTCATCAATATACTCCTCCTGATCGTCTAAACTGGTGATGGACACCTCCTCAAAGAGCTTGACTTCGTTGACTACAGCATTACCGTATATACTCGACAAATTCACGATACCCCCGGTCACTAAGACCAGTCCTATTTTGGTCTAGTTTGAAGCCACCATGGCCAGGGTTTTGGATACACTAACAAGCTACAGTAATACAGTCTTGAACCTCCTCTTCCTTCACAAAGAGGTCCATCTCTTCCAGAGGTGTTACAGACACTTCCTCATACTCCATCTTCAAGGTAGGTTCCTTAGCCGTTTCCCAGCCTTCCCAGTTGATTTGAGAAGGCTCTATATCCTTGATACGGACCATGTTAACCTGACTTCCATCAGGACGAATAGAAATTCCAGTGTGAATGAAGGTATTCTGAACCAACTCTGGCCTTTCTTCCAGACGTTTTACTGCCCTGGCTACTACCCAGGTAGTCATTATACGCATGTCAGAGACTGTCCATATATGTCCAGGGCTTTCCTTCTCTTTCTCTGTCATATATTCGTCAGTAAATTCCTGAAGCCAAAGCTTGAAGGGATGGTTGACTGCAGTATCCAATGGCTGAAGGAGACTAGTACAGCCAGCTGGTATCAATGCAATAGTAACCCCTAGATCCTTCAACTGTTGCTTGATAGTGTCAGTTACATGGAATCTAGCAACATCCATAACCAATAGGAAATCCTTCATATCCTTAGCTACTGCGTCTAGTTCTTCAGTAATCCATTTACCGAATAATTCCTCATTATTGTAAGCTGTAGGATTGAATTCCACAGTAACATCAGGACTGTAGGATGAGGATTCCTGATTGTATATCCTTCCTGCAGGTCCTGAAGTACCATGGAATATAATCTTCGGCTTGAATCTCTGTATGCCATCTGCAGAGATGTAGAGAATAAGAGTAGCTTGTCGTTTATCCCATCCACTCCGTTCTGTTTTTGCCTGTACTGACTTCGAGCCTGTAGAAGTATATGTACATCCAGAATTATACTCAAATGGAATAGGAGTTTCGTCCAGATTTAGGATTGCTGATTTGGAGAACCGCCGAGGAGGTGAGTTGTTGACAACTGGTGCTGGTGCTGGTGCTGGTGCTGGTGCTGGTGCTGGTGCTGGTGCTGGTGCTGGTGCTGGTGCTGGTGCTGGTGCTGGTGCTGGTGCTGATGCTGGTACTGAGAGAGAATCTCTTGGTTGAGATATACGTCTAATGAACTTGACGAAGTTATTCACAACTTCAAGGTACTCTGCAGGAAGCTTGGTGGCCTTCTTAGTAACCCTTCTATGTGAAATCCTATGTCGATGTAGAAAGCCTCTAAACCAGCCGGTAGAGAATACCCAGAGGTGAACGCTTTCAGGGTAGGTGTCCTTAAATAGCCTTTTTGATTCTCGTCGAAACCAGCCGATAGAAACAATTCTATTTTCTGTTCGCCGTGTAAAACAGGTGTAAAGCTTGTCTTCCAACTCTGGCCATCTAGGGTGATACCTTCGTTGATCCTCTTTGCGTACAAGCTGATCCCGCTTTTTCCACCAAGTCCTTATAGTTGCTTCAGGGATCTTGAAGAACTGGGAGGCTTCAAATAGTGTAGGAGGACGGAAGCCATCTTGGGAAGGTGGGAGGTCTTGTCGATAATGGCCACCTCTACCTCCAGTAGTTCCTGGGATACGGTGGTTCAAAAGAAATAGAAGAACTTCAACACGTTTTTTCTGCTTGTATGACCGTTCTACCCGTGTAACTGGCTTAAATGAAGGAGCTTTTCGCTCATGAAGGGGCTTGGGCTTTGGCCCTGGCTTTTTTTGTAGGATGTTGGTTGAGATTGGGCCTAGGGGAGGCATTGTGACCCATGAGACCAGCAGTAAACAAATAACTTCAAGATCGACGCGTTAGAGACGTGATGGGCATCTCTGGGGGGCTAAACCTAGCGTAGATTAGTAAGGTGGCTATAGCTTCAGCCTAGGTAAGATTAGGCCTAATTAGGCGACCGGGGGTATCGTGAATTTGTCGAGTATATACGGTAGCTGTCTCCCAGCCTGCATAGTCGTATTGCATGAGATCAAAGCCCTTGATTCGTAAGCGGTGCGATTCATCGATATCAGGCCGTATAGCAATTCTGGTGTGGATGAAGGCATCACGAACAAGATCAGCCTTCTCCTTCAGCCGTACCATAGCCTTATCTACCACCCAGGTCGTCATTATCCTCCGCTCTGAGGTTGTCCAAGCAAAGTTCGGATGCTCAGCCTCCTTCTGGGCGATATACTCATCGGTGATCTCCTGAAGCCATAGCTTAAGTGGCCCATTCACAGCAGTATCGCATGGCTGAAGAAGGCTTGTACAGCCGGATGGAATTAAAGCAGTCAAAATGCCCAGTTCCTTCAGCTTTTTCTTAATGCTGTCGGTAACATGAAAGGAGGCGACATCCATGACAAGTAATAGTTCCCCCTGTGAGTTGGCAATAGGCTGGAGCTCCTGATCGATCCACTTCTCCATCAGCACTTCGTTGTTATAAGCCGTAGAGTTATATTCAACCGTAACATTAGGGGAGTATCGGTGACTCTCCTGCTTGTAGATGCGTGCGGTAGGGCCATCAGCACCCTTGAAGATGACCTTTGGTTTAAGGCGCTGCTCCCCATCGGCGAAAAGGTAAAGGATGAGTGTTACCTGACGCTTATCCCAGCCACTTTTTTCAGATTTCGCCTGAACTGACTTTGCACCCTTGTGCTCATATGTATAACCAGAGTTGAACTCGAAGGGAACAGGTGTCTCATCAAAGTTGATGATATTTGCCTTGGGAAAGCGTCTTTCTGGTGAGCCGTCGGTCAGATTATGTATTGTAGGCTGTAAGGGAGTCCTCCGCTGGGAGTTGCGCTTGACGAACTGAAGGAACTGATTGACGACAGGGACGTACTCCTGAGGTAACTTCGTAGCTTTCTTCGTAACTCGCCGGCGTGTTATATTATAACGGCGCTTGAAGTTAGCAAACCAGCCATTGGAGAAGACGAAGACCTTCTCAGCGTCAGGATGGATCTCCTTCCAGATCTGCTTAGAGTTGCGGCGAAACCAGGCAACAGTTGTTGTCTTATTCGCCTGGCGTGCCTCCTGGAACAACCCATATAGCCGCTCCTCTAGAACTGGCCAACGAGGAGTATAAGACCGGTCTGCCTGTGCATCGTTGGCTAGAATTGTCGTCCGGTTACTCCACCAGCGCGAAATCGTCTTAAAAGGGATCTTAAAGTGGGCATATGCCTCCTCATAAGTTGGCTGGCGATAACCGTCGGTTGCTATATAGCCTTCGCGCTGACGTACGTGAGGCTTCCAGTCAGCGTCAATGGGTATCCGGTAATGCTGAAGAAAAAGGAGCACTTCTAAGCGCTTCTTTTGAGAATAAGAACGCTCGATGCGCTGGATTGGCTTAAAAGGAGGCGGCTTTCGCTTCTCCAGTGAAAGTGGCTTCTTCCCGGGCTGCCGTATCGAATTGACTGAAAGCTCAGTCAGAGGAGGCATTGTATGTTGTCGCCATTGTGCAGTAGGGAGTTCGAATAGCTTCAAAAGTCAGTTCTGGCTGGGCGAAAGCAATAGGGGCTCGGAAATACATGGGGATAGAGTAGCGCAGCCTTGGCGAGGCGTTAGACTGGTTTTGGTGGCACGTTAGGCCTGTTGCCGTTAGAAAGGGCCGGGGGGTCTGCTAGCGCAATTCTCAATTTTCCAAGTTAATACGGTATCACGAGCCATCCTGTGTAACGAGCCAAATCCCAGGTACTTTGACTTTAGAGGAATCTCAGCGCCGCATTTATATCTTATCGACTAAATCCTGTGTCAATCCTATAGTTAGATTATCCCAGATTTCCGAAACGTTCTTCAATTGATATTTTTCGTCAATATTGCCGAGAGCCTTCTTTCATGGCAAAACAAGCTCCTGCCATCACAGTTCCACCACAAAGTTCTCATGACTTTCGTTACCTCAAAGTCAGCAGTATCTGACCTCCTAAACACTGTTTCATTATACTATGAAATTTTTTTTTCACCGTAAGTGTTTTGTATAGCTGATTTACGTAGTAGCGCCAAGCTGAAAGGTACCTTGCAAAGAAAATGACGTCATACTGATTCCTTAACGCCGATCAGCCTTGGCATTCAGCCACACCAAGGCGCGCGTCAAGGAGGCGGCAGTTGAGCTATCGCGGTGCTGCGGCCCGAGAGCGTCGACGACGATGAGACGACCGAGACGGTTCGCAAGAAGCTGGCGGCGAGATCAAGATCGGCTACGAGTCGGCTGGGGTGGAAGGCACGCTTGCCGCCGAGTGCAAGAGCGAGCGGGAGAAGAAATCCGAGCGGCGCATCCACGGGTCCGGCGCCCACACGGCCCGGGCTGTCTGGACGCTGCGCGAGAACAGCGAGAACAAGAAGGGCATCCATCTCGCGTTTGTGGCCATGCTGATCGCCCATTTCCGGGACGGCGTAGCTGCGGCCGCCGGCCTCGAGGTCGACCTGGAGATCCGGGCCAAGCTAGGCCCGTCGTTCGGGAACGGGCTCGGAATCCGCTGGATTCTGACACGCACGTCGAAGCGGTTCGACGGGAAGACGCTGCTGGGCTTCCGTCCCGTTACGCTGGACATTAGCAAGGACTTGTTTGTGGCGAACGGCGCGGAAGCAGCGCAAGAAAAGGCGAAGGCCGAGCCCACCTCCCCATCGCAGGCTTTAGGCAAGGGTAGGACGCCGGCCAAGGAGGAAGGCGAAGGCGGAGACGCCGGTCAGGGAGGAGTTGCCGGCCGAGGAGGCGACGTCAGGCGCAGATGAACGAGCAAACCGAGATACTGTTCTTATAGAAACGTTGAGGAGCTAGGCCGAAGAGAACAGGCGAGCTAGAGCAGAAATGCAAGTGATCCGAGACGAGTTCCTGGCGGTCAACGGTGAGCTGTGCATGATCAAGGATGAGCTGCACATGGCCAAGCAACAAGCAGCCGAAGAGAATGCGAAGATCCACGAACGACTAACGTCCATCCCTGCGTCGAGAGATGCACTGTGGTGCCCTGAGACATGGCGGGCTGTGATCATCGATTTCGAGTGGGCAGTCTCGATGGACTTTTCCCACCTCTCTTTAATAAAAGTTGTGCCTAATAAGCGAGCACTGGTACTATAGGCTTTGGACACTGTTAAAGCCGCAAATGAAGCAAATTCTGAAAATCACCGACAGCGATTGAACAATATTATGGCGAGCATTTTTATCCCTAAAAATCATGTAGTGTAGTGGGCGAGGCCTTATGTGATGTTGCCTCAGGCATGAATCTCACTTTTCAATTCTTCTCCTAGGGTTAAGAATTTACGCGGCTGACCAATCTTTCGCAATTTTAAGAGACTTGTCAACGACTAAGTACTTTTAGTATGTCGTTGGACAGGACTTGGAGCAACTGGTCTACCAGCTGAACTCAATTTGCGGTGCTGTTGAATGGCCTTTGCCATATGGCGATAGTAAGTACGTACGTAGGGGTCTGTTGGTTGGTTCTGATTGTATTGCTTGCTTCGGGAAACGGGTGTACTTCGTACGAAGGGGAAGAGGCCACTCTTCCCCAGCCGGGCCCCCGGCTGACTAAGCACACCCAACCTATCGAACTACGTGCGATCCAACCAGGTGCTATTCCAACAGTAGCGAACTTAGGGAAGAGAGCAAGGCGAGAAGACAGCGAAGCAGGTAAGGGCTAAAGAACGAAAGTGAAAAAAATCGCATCGCTAGCAAGGTCTGTTGCCTGCTTTTGATCTGATATGTTCTTTTTTCCTCGCATACCTCCACGCATTCTCTCCTTGTTGTTGACTTCCCTGCGTCCATTAACTCCGACGCTGGGAGCTTAGGTCCATCGGGTCGCCAGCAGTGGCACACAAACCTGTCATATTGCCGCATATACTCAGAAGCTTCATTTTTGGCAGTTAGTAATGATTACCGGCTTTATTTACAATTGACGCAATCTCGGGCTTGCACTAGACGTTATCCATTAATTCGCTAGAATTATACATGATAATCTCTTCTCTGAGTCTGGAGCCAAAATGAAGACCCAAGGCTCATAGATATATAGAAATATCAGTAGTTATATGCTCTGGTTTCAGTGCCAACATGCAGGGAATCCTTTGTGCCGCTCAGGATGCTCGCACATCTCCATCGCAACCTTTTCGGAAAGGCCAAGCTTGCCGACGTCTGCCAGCTCACCTATGAAATCACTACCCGCATCATTCGAACGCATTTCGACGAGTTCTCTTCCAGCTGGCCGGACAGTTATCGATGACCATGGCTTTGAGCTCAATATGGCCAGTGTATCCACGAGCTTCTTTCTACCGTCCTGCCAAGACCCTTCCTTTCCGAGCCGGGGATGCCATGTATAACTTTCTCCCGTTTGGTCGGTTATTGTCTTCACACGGACATATTCAATATCTCCGGAATTTAGCTGCATTGAAGGCGACCTCAGGTTTGTTGGATGTGGTCCCTTCCGTGATTGTCGTCTCTGCCTTGCACTAGCCTTTCGCCTTCTCTTCCTGGCCGACTGTGAACTGGCCGAAGAGGCTTTCGGGTCATACTGGCCCCTGCGAGAGCCTTCAGAAGCTCGGTTTCTGCTCCCCAAGACCTCATCGGCGCATCTTGTATATCCGTGCTGGTCGTCGCTGGCACGTTTCGGCTGCCCATCACAGTTCTCCACTGTTGGAGTATAATCAGAAATGGTCCCAAGACCCATTGCTTCCACGAGAGTCCACCATAGGTTGCTCGAAAATATTTCGTCGTTAGAAAATGAGGCCTGACCTTACGCTCGAGGGCCATAGCAGCGACGCCTGCCTTACAACTTCCGAGAGACGGACCTTGGTTTGCGGTGGTGATAGCTTGGTCTAGCCAGCCTGTCAACCCTGCTGTTGATTCCATTACTGTGGAGAATCAAGAGCGAGATGGGAGATGCCATCAGTAGAGATGGGTTTCAAAATCCATTCTACCACCACAACACCAGCTGGACGCCACCTTGTTTTCCTTGTCGTGGGCACACGTGAGAATCCAGAGGAATCACACAGGCTACCTTAGTCATAAGTCCGATATGTGTGGACGATTCGAAAGCGTGGCTTTCGCCTTCATAAACTCGTTTCCGCCTCTCTAGGCAGCAGTCGTCGAAGTGACGCGTCATGCAACTCTCACTCTCGAATTGCCGATTACAAAGGACCAGTACTATGCTGTCTTCCCTGATATTCTGTCTGATCGTGCGGGAGAGTTCTATCTCCACCATATAGGACCAGAAAAGAGGTGGGACGAGATATACAACCTGCTAGATACCTACTTTAATACGAATATCAACCACAATATCTACTGGGCAGACTGGACAACACTTTCTTTTGTACGACTAAGGAGAGACCACCCAGAGAAGACAATGATTGAGACCCTGGAGACTCTTCTAGACCGACTTCAACTCGTACAACGAGCGCTTGGAGATGGATACCAAGGAGAACTACCTCTCCGTACGACGGTGACCAGAGCATGCCGAGGCGTACATGAGTTAGAGGCTGCCCTCGTGCAGCAGAAGCCGACGTGCGAGGCCCTCTTCTCAGACCTACGCGCATCTCTGCAGGTTGCCCTAGACAGAAACCCTCCGAGGCAATTTGTGTACGAGCAAGGTGCCGGAATCCACTTCACAGACAGGAGGTATACGTCAAACTTCAAGAATCGCCAGAGACAGCCGTACAATAAAGGGAGACTTTCTAAGCAGATTGTCCCATATCGTACAGCTAACCTAGCATCAGTATTTTCGAGAGCCTCCGTCCAAAATACAGGACCATTCCGAGTGGGCCAGGAAAACTTAACACCAAAATTTGGTGTGCGCGCGCATTGACGGGCCACTACTGTAGCGCGAATTTGGAACGTTCGATAGTAGTGCCTGCTAAGCAATATAATAATCTGTGGTCCACCCTTCTTTGAAAGATCGCTGCGCCCCAGCTTGAGCACCTCTGCAACGATACGATTGTTGTTCAATACCTATGACTAAGTGTAAACACCTCTCTTCCCCCTCCTCAGCGCGATCCTTCTAACCCTCAGCAGATCTCTTCCTCAAAGCCCACAAACGGCGGCCTTCTCGGCCAGCATATGAACCACTATATGCACCCGAGTCCAGCCTAAGCCCTGACATAGGGCTTGATTGCCCCCGAGAAAAGACTTCCAGGAGGCAACGCCCAGTCTTGAGCAATAGCACTCACTTCACCTGTCTCTTTTGTCCATCATGCCTAGCATCTGAAGACATCATTTCTAAACATACTATATATACCGTACCATATGTGTTATGTTCGGGACATATCGGATATGAGCAAGCGTCGATGTGACGTCAAAACAACGCACAAGGACTTCTGACAAGTACTTAATGTTATTGTTTTGCGCAAGAGACGTACTCTACTATGGTAGCATCTTATTCATGGTTAGAATAAAGTACCAACCAGTGAAGAAAATGGTACTGCAATAGTACTGTATACAACGTGGTATGGTATCAGCCACCAGCCTCTCAACCCCAACTGTTTGTGCACAGCACATACGTTGGGCAGAGGCTTGCCCTTTTTGCTTCCTGTGTCCTGCCCATCCAATACAAGGTATGAAGATGGATTAGGTCCTAGAAGCTTTTAGTCCTGTCTCTACTGGAGGTCCAGTTTCCTCGGTTGTACCTCGGTTGTAAAAACATGAAACATTTGCACAGCATACAGTAGAAAACGGAGATTTTGGGATGTTACTTCCATGCAGTGTTTAAAGGCAACTTGGGCGGGATGACGGCTTATTAGCAGTATTTTGTAGGTTTCGAAATTTAGATGTGGTTTGTATTGTTGAAATACATTCTAAATTCTAATCGTGCAGTACTTTTTATATGGTTGCAGAGCGGAATGTACTTTATTCCTCAAAAGTTCATATCGAAACCCAACAAAGTAGATAAATTGTAAAAATACGAAACTTCCTTAGGAAACCCAATACCATCTCGGTCGACCGCAAACCCGACATCCATCGCCCGTGTCAGGCTAAACGAGACAAAACGCAAAAATGACATCGACATCCCACTCACGCTACGGATCACCGCTTGGCCAACTCACTCCCATCCGGTCAGAGTACCATCAATCAAACGAAGGCCTTTATAACCCAAAAGGGAGAAGGGTGACGAGAGCGTGTATACACTGTCGAACAAGGAAGGTCAGGTGTTTTGATATTCTTACTAATGCCTCTTAAGCCACAGGTGATTGCGCCCGAGAAATACTGCCTGAGGTCGAACGTTTCCCAACCTCTAAGATCATCGATGCCTTGCTACCAACACCCGCGCAGCGTCATCCACGACTGAATCCATCCTCAACGTCGCGCCTTTACATTAGCAGGATCCAAAACTTTGCTGCCTGTTTAATTCAAATATCTGGCGAGGAGGCAAGAGAGCCCTGCGAGCGGTGCAAAAATCGAAAGGGTTTATGGTTGCTCTGTGTGGTCAGTTCTGTGCCCATTGTGCGTGCAGCAACGCGCGGGGCTTGCGCGAATTGTTATTATAATGGCAAAGCTCGTGGCTGTGAAATGCGTACGTATGAGCCTGATTATGTTGTACTAAGTTTTTACTAATTTTCTGCTCTTTTGATGTCAGATGATTTAACGAGAGATGCACAATACGGCCAAGATAGAGAGCGGGCCGAGGTTCGAGAGGAGCTGTCTATGCCGAGCCCTTATGACGCTTTGCATCATTTAACTCTAGGTATAGATGGCTTGCGAAGATGGTTCGAGTGGTTTGATGATGTAGTGGCGCCACATATGTCTGTTGTTAATGATACCAAGGCTCCTACATAGAAAATTTTAAGATTTATAGTATGGGTTAAGGCGCGGTCCGCGGCGGACCGCTCTTACTCAGGGGGCTGATATTAGAGCGGAACCCAGATATGGGCTGTTTACGCCGGTGTATCACGTGGCCCTGTATGATAAGGAGATCTTCGCGTGAGAACCAACCATTATGTATTATAATTTATGACCACCCTCTCAATGTCAAGATAGATCGGTGTTCCAACCTGTTTAATGCATCCCGCAGGGTCTGGGGTATACCAAGTGTGCTCCAGCTGTTCGAAGTCACCGGTATAAGCATTCGAATGCCAGAAAGTGTTTTACATCTTGATAAGGAGACATAAGCAGTGACAGGGTCGATCCGATCGCTCGCAGCTCTTCGTGCTCTCAGGTCAACAATGATCTTCTCAAACGTCCTCCCTTGTGCCTTATAGTCTGTTAGGGCGAACGCGGGTGTGCAGGCAAGGCCACGCCGAATACACTTTCCTGTGAGAAATTTGAAACGGTTCCGCGTTGGTGTCAGTGTGATTTTGTCTGCGGCTAGTAGTATCTGTCCTCTCGGCAGCCCGGGAATTTCGATGTCTTGTGTTTCTTGAGACTGGAGGAGGATAGCTGCTGGTGCCCCAAAATGGATAATCGTGTCAGTTCCGAGCCGAAGTCCTGCATTTGGTTGATCTCCTAGGATGATGCCTTTGGCTTCAAACTCTGTCCCATTCATGAGTTTCAGCCCCGGGTACTGGTTTTTATTTGTCAGGATTGGCATGCCATCCGTATAGAAAAACATCCCGGGTATGTCTGTCCAGCTGTTATCTCCATAGGATATGGTCGCCGCCTTTTGTGACTGGTTTGTATCGGCCCAGATATGATCTGAAATGAAGATTCGGACTGGTTGGTTTCGGGCTCTGGCAAATCCAATGACCGCATCCATGTTCAGTCGCCATCTTGTGCTGTTGGTCGGTGTGATTGCTCGAAACTCCTCCCAATTGATCTGTCCTTCTGTAGTGATGACATTGTCGTTCAGCTTGCGCTGATATCTCTCGGTAGGGTTACCATCGCGTAGTTCTTGCAGCATTTCGCGTAGGTCTGGATCCGTGGCTCTCATTTGTTCGTTTAGTATGACCACATCTTTGAATTCGTCGAACAGTTGAAAGCCCGCTAGCTGTTCTGCTGCGGCCGTGATGTTTCGAGGTGTAACGTCTATTGGCTCGTGGTCATTCTCCATGACAAAGGAAGTTGCCGCTGTTCTCTTCTTAGCTGGAAATATTACGGACGTGGCGCTGACAGGTGGGAACTGCGCAAAGTCGCCTAGCACTACCACAACAGGCGTACGTCCAAAGTATGCATCTTCGGTGTCGTGATAGCCCCTTAGGTGATTCAACCTCTTGCTGATCTTGCTGAATAGCTGCCCGGATATCATGCTGATCTCGTCGAGTACCAGCATCTTAGTCTCCTTCCATTTGTTCATCAGCAGTTTCTCAAGCTTTGGTGAGCAATATCCTTTCATGTTGAGACCAATGGCCGAATGAATTGTTCTCCCGTTGATGTTGGCGGCTGCGGAGCCGGTGCTAGCTGTTATGCAGAGGGACCGGTGGTCATCCATCACCTGAAATAATGTTTCGATTGCTTGGATGAGCCAGCTCTTGCCGACGCCGCCACTGCCACCAACATATAGAAGAAATTGGTTCTTTTCTCTCTCTTGTGTATTTTGACTTTCCATTGCCTGTAGGTGGTGCGCAATTTTCGTCATCACCAGTGTTTGTCGGTTGTTGAGGTTTCGAGCAGTGCTGATCTCGCTGGCAGCGGCAGTCCATGACACCCTGTTTGAATATCGGACCTGCATAGAAGGTTGGGTTTGGCGGCTCAAGTATCCTATGACATTGTTACTAGTTTTTTATTGATGGATATCCGGATTTATGACTTACCTGCTGCATCATATCGAGCATCAGGGTTTGGGATTCCATCCAACTGCATCTCTAGGTCAGCACTTCCAGCTCCGAATCGAGATTCGAGTATGTTGTGGTCTGCAACGTGCTGAGTTTTTAAGAGACTGCTTGTGTCGGTCCAAGTTAGGCCGCAGTTTGACGGATCAGCGTTGGTCTCCCATCTGTAGTGCTGGTCATCTGTGGATACCATCTCAGTAAGTTCCTCGTGTAAGGCTTGGAGGAAGTTGAGCCCTGCTTCATTCTTAGTTTCCGTTCGTAAGACGTTGTGCAAGATGTCCAGTTGTTCAGCCTCTGAGGCGGATATCCCCTCTACTTCATCCTCGTCGTCGGAGCGGTGGTAGTCGTTTGCAACGTGGTCTGCTTGTGCACACTTGTCTGCCCACGCCTCTGCGTCAACCCGTGCATCCTCAGCTGATCGCCGAATCAGGCCACAGCTCTCAACGTGAAAGAGAAGTCTGTCCTCTAGGCTTTGCTTTTGGAGCGACCACACCTCGTTGAGATCGTCAGTGTTGTCGTCTTGGAATGTTTCCCAGGGTATGAAAAGACTAAGATGCTGGATTTCGGCCCGAGCGGGAGAGTCTATATCTTCGCTTTTGAATCGGGTGTCGATATATCCGGACAGGCATGGAATAGCTTGGGGAGCTGTTCGCGTCTCTTGTATCCATTGTGAGGATAGGCCACTTTCTACAGGAAACGGTACAAGGCTTGCTGATGAGAACGGCGTGTTGTTTGTGACTCGCTTGAATGACACTAATGTCATATAGTCATATAGACACAATGTCTGGTAGACTGGACCTCGACGTGGGTAGGCAAGCAGGTGGTTGAGTTTGACACCACTCTGCGTTATGGTAACATCCTCATCCAACTTCAGAAGGGGGTTCTGCCTCAATGCTATTCCACGAGCATGTGGCCAATGCTTGAGAACTGTGGTATACAAGCCTTGCATAGAAACAGTTGGCCAGGAGGAGTTGGTCGTCGGGATTGGTGTTATAAATAAGTCGAACCCGAGCAAGTATGAAGCAACCTCCACTGATGATAATTCTTGTTCTGTATTTATACGGTTGGCTGTACGCATGAGGAATTGTCTTGTTCTATCGGCGTATCCATCATCAACTCGTGTTATATCATTGCTTCTTTGCTCTTGCTCAACCTCTTGAAGTTGTCGGACTTGCGCAGCGTAAGCAAGACGCTTCCACATTGGTAGGTCAAACTTAGTGGAGTAGTTGGTCATGTAATACATTGACGAAATGCTTCTTGCTTTGGTGTACATGAAACATATGTCGTGATTATGTCAGAATGCTGAGGCTAATACCCTATTGTACATAACAACACGGTCGTGGTTTCGTTTAAGCCTGAGTATACAATCGTTCCCAACATTAGTCTTATCCTCTTTGGTCCAAGGAGCACCGAAGCGGCAGTAGGTTGTCTTGTACTTGTAACAGGTTGCTGTGTGACGATGAAGTTGTGAGGTATATGCGATGCGGTTAGAATCTCTGACGAGTCCTTCCCACGCCGTATTAGGGTCAGTACTTGTTAGATCATCTAGAGGCGTGTGGGCATTAGGCTTTTCTCTCACAGCCCGTGCTGCATCCTCCTCGTCCAGGACCTGACAGAACATAGTGTCAGCCCAACGCTCGATCTGTCGTTTAAGAGTCTCCCTCAAGTTTTCAGACATCGTGTCGACCTGCTTCTGGGCAAACATCTCGGATATTTGTGGAAGCTGTAGATTCCCATTCAGCCAGATCATGCCGTGAAGGTGAAGCATGCCGCGTTCGTTGGTCTCGACTGCACCAACGTAGTGGCTTACTTTACCTAGGCTCGAGGGTTTGCCGACTTGGATAAAGTGCTGGAAAAAAACATTCATTTTCTTCGTGAAAGAAGAGGGCTGCGCTGACGGGATCTTCAATGCTGAATCTTATCCTGCTGTAATTGTCTTCGAGGTTTTGCAACAAGTCTCTGATATCCTCCGGCAGAGCGGCCTGGCACACACTCAGCCACTTCTTTATCGGACTGATAAGGTCATTCGGATTGATTGTGAACCAAAGGACGGGGAGCCCGAAATGTATGATAGAGCTCTGAATCTTCTTCCGCATTTGTAGTCGTGCCTCCGCAGATAGAGGGAATGAGTATCCAAATGATGAAAGTTGCCTCATAAGCTCCTGGATATCCTTATCCTTTGTCTGTTTGGTGCTCTCCATCTCCTTAGCCGCGGCATTTAAACGTTCCGGTGTGAGAGACTGCCACAAGGTCTTGAAATGGCGGAACGAAGTTTTGGTCATTCGTTGCATGCTTACTCGTCTGTTGTTCGACTTGACAAGTGTGTTGAAGATGAGAAATTGAAAGATAGGGTGGCGAGAGAAACGTCCACCGTGGCGGAGCAGACAGATTTTCGCCCAGTACCGTAGGCTAAATCCGTCTTTCGAATGGCAGTCATCTCTAGAATTATCCTCATCTCGTGTTCTTAGCTCGGGTAACTTTCTAACCCTTGGTCCGCCAATGCCGTGTGGGAAAAGGGTTGGGAATGTCTTAGGCCAGAATTGGGGGTCGTTGCTATCAGCAAATTCATTTCCGCGGCGGACGTGTATGTATGGAGTTGCTGTCTGAGTGGCTCTGAGTTCTACTCTTGCGCGAGGCAAATCCCTAGTTGCATTATCTTCAGTTTGTTGGCTGTTGGTTATTGCTGAACTCCCGACTGCTGCACCTAGGGCATTTGCTGCAAATTGAAGCTGGTCAATATCGGTGCTTCTGAGGGAACCCTCGGTATCGAATATTCCAGAGGAGTCACGTTCATAAGTTGTATCCGTCTCATCGACTGTTATACTGGCTGTCACCTGGGATGAGTCTGAGTCCCTTTGAGACTCCACGTCTCTCAGAATACCTATCCCCAGATCTTGTGGCATAATGTCACCGGTCTCAGTCGTGGCGCCGCGGTCCTCAGCCGTTGTGTAGTGAGCAGTGTTCATCTCCTCATCTGCAGTAGGCTCTGCGTGATGTGCGCAGGCGCGAATTGCAGCAGTAACTCGTGTCTGTGTCCACCCGGAAAGCTCTTCGGTATCTATGACAATATGGCTGTATACAGGGTTGTTTGATTTGAGCCAGATCAGAGCTTTCTCGATTGCTAGTGGTCGGATTGTCGCATATGTGCTGAGGTCCTTGTCTGACGGTTCTTGTTTGCCGCTCCAAGTGATGAGGAAATTTTCAAGGGTGGATTGTAAGGTTCGCGGTAGCACATTGGTCGTCAAGTCGTCAATATTACTAGGAAAGACACAGATATGACCCTTAATATGTTTCCTGTACTTTGTACCCACCCACTGTAGATCCATACGTAGCTTTGTTATGAATCCGAATGGTGTGTTGATACTAATGGCCCTCTCTTCAAGTGGTGTCAGATCCATCAGCTCCTGGGGGTATCGATGTATGCAGCGGAGATGTGGCTGGAGGAAAGATGCACGTCTTGCAAGTTTTGCATATCCTTGTTCGTTCATTTGTCGAGGACTCATTGCTGTATGGCACATCTTGCAAGTCGGAACGGATGATGACGGGTCGCTCTCAAGGTGTTCAGTTGTAAAGCACTGATTGCACTCTATGAGAACCTGTATCTGATTTTGAGCCTCCTGCGTGAGATTCTCGTAGTATTTATTCCACGGCCACGGGCTCTCAGACAACTCTTCCTTGCGGCACATCACTTGACACCAGTAGCAGAACGTTTGCACCCTGGCTGTCAGTTCTAGTCCTCTGATGATGTCGGTGTTCTTCTCGTAGCAAAGCTTCGCTGCCTCTACCTGTGTGGGTTTTGAGATTGGGGAGAAGCAACCAAAATCAGCGGAGTCCAGCTGCTTCTCGGCAAAACTCATGTGTAAAGACTGGCTGGCTGTTTGAAAAAGGTCTGATCTCTCGGTATCTGTCGCATCTGGTTTCCTTGGTGGTCGAGCACGTACTGGAGAAGCAGTATCATGCAAATCTCTCTTTCGTTTGCTTTTTGAGCCACGCGGACGGCCTCGAGTCTCATAGTTAGATGGATCATAATCTGAATCCGAATTCGGCGCCATGATCACTAGCAAGTTTAAGGTTGATGATATGTACACTCAAGATTGATTACGATCTTTCAGATTTGAAGACTAGTTTATCTTCTCGTCCCGCTGTGCTCGGCTATAGGTTCCGCACAGTGTGGCTACGTAGTGTTTCCGATTAGCCTTTTATTTGGCTCTATATACCTGGACCGCTATTCTTAGCATCAATTTTCTGTTGTCAAGATGATCCCTAAATCCGCGGCTACGTGCAATATATGTTTGATATGTACTGCGTTCTCTATTTGAGCCTAATCTTATATACGATTCTAAACTTTGTTGTTGGACTGTTAGTTATGTATTTCTATTGCGTCGCCGGTGCGCAGAGCACGAAACATCCTTTGTAAGAGCATGTATTGAGAATCCCTCTTCTATTTGCTCAGTACCATCCGTTCTGATTGTGCTCGGCATGTATTGGTTGGCTTGATTTCCTGCTGCATAGGGATGTGAGTATCATGTGGTCGCTGCGGCACAGAGCACGAAACATCGTAGGTAAGAGAGTTGAGGTTATTTTGAAAACCTTAATTCTTTGTACGATATCGCTTGACTCTGGCTCCCATCCTTGCAATAAGGTCCGTGTTTCTACTTTATTTGGATCAACCCCATCCTCATGGACTTCTCCGGATTCATTCCAATTTCCGGCCCAATCTTTTGCAATACTGCATGCTGCATCATATCCCCCGAAATTTTTAACCCATGGCTGTTGGTTCTGCCAATAGTCCCTTCAGCGTCGATGATGACGCCGTGTCTGTTGTCAGTACTGGTACTTTCGTTTATGAAGACCCGTGGGAGGCCGCAGACTCTGACGCGGGGGATACCGATGCCTACACCAACAACGAAGGAACCATTCGTATGCCGGAACGAACTGCCGCCAAAATCCCAGTGCTTTCGGGCTCCGATACGGTTGAATCTCGAAAGAGCTACGGACTCCGCATGATTATACCCACTCGCATTGGTAGGGTAGATGATCTTTGGAATACCAACAAGGTTCTTTTCACACAGACAAGGCACCTGCGGCTGGGGTTTCCCTTCAGGCCCAACAATGTTCAGGGCGAAGAACGCGAGATCTTGCTTAACGATGGCTCGAGTTGGGACATTGATGTCATCGCTCCAGTCTATGCCCCTGATTGTACTATGGATATGGCAAAGCCTTTCACGTGGAACGTTGAAGGCTGCTTTCACCCCAACTGGGTCACATGGAAGCGCCAGGTGACTGATGATTCTTTTCGCATCTCCGCTGGTCAGACCCGTTCGTCCACCGCAGTTGCTCAATTTTTCATCCCTGTGAATGGCGGTCTTCAAAAGTTGGTCCTCAACTATCGACGCTTGGCCCGAGCTCTATGTGCTGACATTTTTCGCACAGAGCCGGACGAACCTTCGACAAGAGCCTCGAGCTACCCACCCATCCTATGACCGTCCATGGTTTCGGTATCTGCGATCCGAACAAGTATGCCTGGAAAGATGTTGGTGTCCTACCATCTTGGCTGGATATATCGGAAAGGAACAATGCGATGGGGTTTTTGAGAATGAGCACGCGTTTCAACATGAATCCGCCCGCACAAGGAGATGGGTCAAAGGTCCCACCAAGTGGTGATTATCCCTTCCACGTCCTTCTCTACTGGCCTCGTGTGGAGACTTTCCTCCGTGAAACGAGGTGGGGCAGAGCGATCAAAAGAGGAGGCTTCCTCCAAACAGAGGGTCGCGTGGTTCATTTCATCGGGAAGATGATTGGTCTTCTCAAGACATCGCTGCTTCGGGATGTTCCCTCTGGCGTGTATATCCCGGTCATCGTCCCTACTGATTTGAACAGAGACGGGCCTTCTGGATCCGGTATTGGCGGCAGTCCCTTCGGCGATATGAAGACGAGGACGACCCCTAAGAAGAATACCAGGAACACTGAAGGCGATGTTGCCGGTGGAGCTAAACAGGGACCGTCTCCCTCTGTATCATCTCCATCCGCTGCGAGGGCTAGTCGAGTCCAGGAGGGTAGCTCCAGTGCACAGAAGCCGCGGAAGAGAAGATTGGACCCCTCGTTTGGCACTGAGTTGGGTGCGTCTTCTAGTGGTTCAAAGGCGGTTGGTCAGGCTGGAAATCCGACACTGACCGACGTCGCTGATCCTGATGCTGCTTTGCAATCGAGCATTGCAGGAGATGGGCGCTCTGGAGGAGAGGGTTCACCGGATCACTTCTATGAAGCTCCTTTACCATCCCAATCTCATGGTATCGCGGATGGCACCGAGGGAAATTCCAGTGGTATAACCGGTGGTGCTGGTGGTGAGGACGCGATCCAGCCAACTGGGGAACCCGAGACGCGGAGTCAGAAGAGGGCGAGGCGCGGAAAAGAGCCTGTATCTGAAAGGTCTTCTGGGAGAAAGCGTACTGGTGCGCGGCGTTAGTTGAGAAATAGTGGTCAGTGGTTCCAAAATCAAAAGTTCAAAGCTTTCTTAAATATAAACCCGGCTTCAACTTGCCCCAGAAACAACGTCATTAAATTACAAGTACACCAGTTCCTTCGTAAAAGAAAAGAGTGAAGTTCACTATATGCCACAGTATCTGTTTGTCAGAGAAGTGTTTGACTCGTCACGCTCAAGAACTCCTTGTCCAGCTTCGGCGCGGCAGTCCCTGCGGCCAATTCGGACTTCGTCACGAGAGAGCCCTCCTCACGAAGATCTCGTCACGGCGAAGAAAGAGGAGCTCAGCTTTGGAAAGAACTCAGATTAGGTCACGTACCAATTGTAATTTAAGAACGAGACGGGCACGGTCTCTGAGAGGTTCTCGGTCATGTCAGTTTATCCGGACCAGTGTACATAGGGTGTAGTTCATCGCATGGCTTTGTAGATATATACCAAAGCTAAGCCCGAAAAATCATAGTCTAAGGCCCAATTATGATATCTTTATAAGGAACTCGTCATCAACAGCACCACTATGCCGGTACTATTGCCCGTGCTGGTGTTCTACTCTCAAATAATAATTCCCGGCTCAGCACAGCCTGCTATCACCGTGATACGAGACCCACCATGGTGGGGAATATGATGCTACCAATGTTGTCGAAAATCCAATTGTAACTGCGATCACAAGCATTGGTATCGATCATATAGTCGATCTCGGTCCAACTATTGAGAATATCGCCTGGCATAAGGCGGGCATCTTCAAGCGAGGCGCTGCGGCATTTTCTGTTCCGCAGGAGCAAAATGTATCTGCTGTCATACAGAGTCGGGCCGACGAGAAACAGGTGTCGCTCAACTTTGTAGCTGAGGATCCGAATCTGCCCGGCGATTTCGAAAGTCATGTACAGCGCCTGAACTGCTCCCTCGCGCGAGCAATAAGCGATGAGGTCCTTCGACGAGCAGCGCCACAGGGGCAACCGCGGCGCTTATCGCAACAAGATCTCATCGATGGGATACGGCAATTCCGCTGGCCAGGGCGCTTCCAGGTTGTCAAAGATGGCAATCTCACCTGGTTTCTAGATGGAGCGCATAACGAACTAAGTATAACAGAAGCTACGGGCTGGTTCGAAAGAACATCCTTAAGGTATTAAGCCTCTTCGCCAAAAAAAAAGAAAGCGGATATTCGTACAACCAAAATCGGATGCCACACAACTTTTTCTGACTAATCATGCTGGCCCCTGTGCCTGAATTAAAAAACACTATGGGTTCGCCATACAAATAATTAACGTGATTACACCGACTAACATGCCGCTGCATGCCACTATTCCCACGCACTCAAGGGCACCAAATAAGCACCATTCGACCCAAGTGTTGGAAAACGGTGCCCAAATCAAGCAAATAAGCACTATTAGACCCAAGTGTTGGCAAACGGTGCCCACGATGCCCACGATGCCCATGTCGTCGCCCACGTGACCCAGCTAGTCGAATAGTAAGTCAACAAAGCCGGGCATCACGGCGACGATCTCGTCCTGCGTTTCCTTGGCGGCCTCGCCGCCCTCAGCGCCCTCGCCGTCGTTACCGTCGTCACCGTCGTCACCGTCGTTACTGTCGTCGCCGTCGATATTGCCAGCCGTTAGGTCTATGCATGGCAGCTGGTTGACAGTCCTCCGTGCCCCCGTCCGCTGCCTCTTAGCCGCTGGCCGTGAGCTTGAGGGTGTAGCCGCCGGCGACGCCGTGCCTTTGGCTCTTCGCTTCTGAGGCTGGCGGTTTCTTTGCTTCGTGAGCCCGACCACTAGCCGTTGGTCTCGCCGGACGGCTTCTTGCTGGGCATCGCTACTATGGGTGTCCTCTTCATCTAGAGACTGAAGCGTTGAGTCATTGTGCTCGAAAGCCGAGTTTACACGCTGTACTGAAGCCGTCGTCGCCCTTGTTTTATCGCCTGCCTTACTGCCCAGAGAAGTCGTCGTCGATGTCGTCTTCTTGCCCATCACGGCCTTCCCACGGCTGCTACTGCTCTGAAAGACCCCCTCTTCGTTAGCTGCAAATGTAGCTATCTCACGAGGTCTTCCCTTCGTCGCCGTGACCTTCTTCGGCGAGAGGACCGTAAGGAGCGGGTTGTCAAGCGAGAGGTCACGATCAAGCCAGTAAACTTCATGAACGTCGGCCTTCTCGAGAGGAAGGTCTGCTTCCTCTCGGTCGGCTATTCGGTTAGCACAAATTAAGCCGTACTGGGTGTAGATAGGGCAAGCGCAGCTTGAAGCCGTACAGTAGCCTCGTGAGACTTCTTTTCGAAGCATCTTTAAAGCGTGCTGCCTGGTCCTCGCGAGGTGTTCCAGCGCCGCCCACGAGACTTGGTGAGAAATGCCACCCAGCCACTTCTGCCCATTAAACTTCTGAAGCAGTAGGGTCTTCTGGCGGGCTTCCTCGTGACGAAGCTGCTCAGCAGTATCCCTAATAGCCTCGTGAACAGCCTCAGCCAGATAGAGGAGATTTCCCAACCCGTGGCCCAAGTAAATCTTGACTTTCCGGTGCATACGCTCTGTAGAAGAGGTCGTACGTAAGCCAAAGTTGAGGGTTTTGCAGGTCTGGTGGCCAGCCCATTTGGCGACGATCTTCTCGTCGTCGTCAACATAGTAGGTCTTAAGGTAGTTAAGGATAGCCGTCTGGTCAGAAAACTTCTCTTGAAGCCGCCGCCAAGCCGTCTCATAGACCCCACGATCCGTAGAGTACTCCATGAACTTAAGGAGGTCAAATAGGGCCTGTCGAGTGTAGGGAACGTCGTCTGGGACCTTGTTGGGTATCGTGGCCTTATTTCTCGCCGGCGCATTAAGCGTGGCTTCCTCGGCGCCCTCCCCTTCTTCGGCATCTTCAGCGTCCTCGTCGTCTGCTTCTGCCGCCGTCAATTCCACCGGCTTTCGCCACTTCTTCTTAATATATAGTACAACGTTCATATTCATATGGCAAACACATAGCTGGTGCCGTGCTTGAGGAAATTCGGACTCGAGGGCGTTAATTAGGGCGTTATCATAGTCTGTGACGAAAAGGGTAGGGTCGTCGGCGTCGTATTCACGCAGTAGCCGGCGAAATTGCTCGAGAAGCCACCGGAAGCCGCTTTCCCTCTCGTTGTCGACGACGCCTTGAAATAACGGGATAATCTTCTTCGTGTGGGTCAACGCCGTGCCTTGAAAGTACGGCATCTTCTTGTTATTGGTCGAGTAGGTGCAATCAAGCGATACGCTGTGAGAAAAACGTCGCTCTCGAAGCCACGCTATCTGCTGGGTCTCACACCAAAAGATGCCCGTAATATTGTCCTCCTTATCTTGGGCAAAGCGGTACCAGCAGCCCTTCTTCTCCAGCCAGTCTAATGTCGCTTGAGATGGCGTGTAGATGCCCTGCTTGTCTCTTCGAAAGCTTTGTAGCCAGTTCTTGAGGGTATTCGGCCCAAGCTGAACATCAGGGTACTGTTGACGAAGCAGTGCCTCTAGCCGTTTCGGTGTAGCGAGGGTCGGGTCACGTGCCGTTTGAGTGAGGAATTCGAGATGTGCTTCGGAAAGCTTTGCCCAGCCACGCTGGGCCCCAGGGACTTCTTGAGGGCCGTGATGGGTATGTCTATGCTCCTGGATAAGAAGCTTCCACTTATTTGACGTTGCCCTCGTCGTATGGGCTATTGCTTGCCATCCACAGCTCGCTTTTATCGTCGTGGTGTTGCTTTTCGTCGCGGTCGATGGGCGCTCGGCACCTCGGCTGCATACTAACGTCCTGTGATTGCCCTTTGATGTCCGGACGTGTGCCAGCCAGCCAGCAGACTTCGTGGCGACATCTAAATCAGCCTTAAGGTCCTCATAGGTATCATATCCATTATTGAAAAGTCTCAGGAAGGGAGAAGGGTTGGAAAGGGCTGGTTGGCGATGGTTCGTGGCGGTGATGTTTGTGTTCCAATTATGACAGTCCGCCTGCCACTGAGCCTCAAGCCCCGAGTAGTCTGGGACCTGCGCCATCGTTACAGCAGTAAGAAGACGGAATCTAATTAGCTAGGGTATATCTTTGATGCCGAATTGATCGATCCTATGAAGCAGATAGTCGATTTGACGAAGCGTTGGTGGTGGGTAGGTGGGTTAAGGTTGGTGGGCAGAGGAGGATGTGCAGGGCATATTGGAGAGGCTGCAAAAAGCACTATCGTGGGTGGTGAAGTGTAGTGAAATGAGAGGCTCTGATTGGCTGCAGCGCTGCTTAGTCAGAAAAAGTTGTGTGGCATCCGATTTTGGTTGTACGAATATCCGCTTTCAAAAAAAAAGGTTGCGATGCCTGCTTACGGACTATAGTGCACAACCAGTCGTCCGGATCGTACTTTTCGCGCAGCAATCGACGGCTCGAGATGGCGAGGGTGTTGTTAGGCGCTTAGCAGAGTCCCTCCGAGGGTCGATTGATCATGTGATATTCACAACATACTACAAAGACAAAGGTGTTTCTTCTAGAACCGTGGAAAATGGAAAGCGCTAACACTTAGACCAGACAAATACTCAAGAGAGGACGAGTTGATCTTACAGCGCTATTGTGAGATCTGGAGAAGCATCAAGCCGACAGACACGACTGTCAAGACTACCGCATGCGTGCAGGACGCTATTCTGGTAGCAAGGGAAAATGCTGGTCCAGCCAACGCAACGCATATCTTGGTAACTGGGAGCTTGTATCTTGTCGGTGCTATCCTGGAATTAGGCATCCATCACTGCAGTGCTGAGGTCGACGAAAAACCTGGGGAGGCCAAGGACGACCCAACCGGGGCGCTGCGGCTTAAAGCGGATTGAACGTTGAAGGATATGGTCCGTGTGGTGCGTTTATCACGCGTTTCTCGTTCGGCGCTGGACTCGTTCCCTACTGGCTGTTGTGGTGCGAGCCTCAGCGTGTCTATTGTAACGCAGGTTGATCGGAGGGAGAGAGTGCAACAGCCTTCTTTATTATTACCAGTGAACTTTGGGTTTGATCTTGCTCGGAAGGACCCGACGCCGGTATCGCGCTGACTTGTGTAAGAAGACCTCTCTCGACTTCGGTCACCTAGTCTGTCTTGGGTCAACAGCGCTGCATGAGCTTGTTGATAGAGGCGCACCTCAAACTCCCGGCAGATTCTGCTGTGGAGTGGCGGCAGTCCTTTCCATCAGTCTGCAAATTGCCAGCTGACTCTGTTCGCACCGTGTTCTCCTCCCGCACCTCGTTGTGCATTGTTCTTAGGGCTAGGGTTAGGGCTAGGGTTATATGATTAATACTAGAAAGCTCCCAGTCGGGGTGATAACGCACAACGGTGATATAGCATCTCCGTCTTCCCAATCATTGCTTCATCCTTGTCCCGTCATCTCACGCATAGCGTTTTTCTCAGGTTGGTTTAATAAGGTGAGACTTGGCGGAAACAAGATCTGCGCTACGCCTCCTGCGTGGAATTTCCAAATGAGAAGGAGACCGGCACTTGCAGGCAGCTTCCATACGTCAAGCTCCCTTGACACTGCTCCGTACAAGATGTTGCTGACCCAGGTACTTGTGGCAAGCAATCTTTTATCTCGACTACGTAGTTGGGACCTAAATGAACCGGGACGCTGGGGAGTGAGCAAGGCTATTCATTCAAGTCCCTCGAGCTGGTGAAGAGCTAAGGGTCTGGCTGAAGTAACACGCTGGAATAGATCTGGTTCGTTGCAAACGTCCGGCAGCAGCATCTCTCCGACCCGGCCTGCCAGGTCGGAGTCTTGTCTGCTTGAACTTGATAATGTGAGCCGATTGTGGATGAAGACCCGTATACATCAAGACACTCACCCCGTCCTTCAAGGTATATCCTTGATCATTACCTAGGGGTTTGCGATCGCGATAATACATACTGTGAACAGGGGTGGCGTAAGCGGGGATCTGCAAAAGTGCTCGGTTAGCAGGACTGCAGACGAGATGTGAGGGACGCCCCACACCGGGGAACTGAATACCACTCCATCCCGCCACGGTCTTTCGACGTCTCGAAACTGCAACATGCATCCACGCTTGCCAGTCCTCTCGGGGCGCAGAAGCAAAGAGGCAATAGCACCCTACACCTGCGGATTGGCTGCATAACAGTTCGCTTGTTAGACTTGACAGGAAGAATAAGACAGAGATATTTCAGTCGAGCCACTAAAGCAAGCCAGTGACCGACAAATTGGGTTCTTCAGGTGCATCACCTATTCCTTAGTATCGATTAGATACGAGACGGAAAGGCCGCGGCGTGAGACCACGCACTCCCACTTTGCGGAACTTGGCGGCAGACAAGTCTTTCTCATTCCCTCTGACACTTATATCAGGGCTTGCGCAAGGCCAAGTCGCGGGACTAGAGCGGCGCATCCTGGCCCAGACTCGATTTCCCCAGCCCCTCAACTTTCTCCCGCCGGCATTTCGCCCTTGTAACCGGTGAACCATTAATGTGCCGTTAGAGGCAACCCTTCATCTAATGCTGGCACTAAATGTCCTGATTATGCAAGAGGCGTAAGTTAAAATAACGTGGTTTACCACCCAGCGAGCGGTACCACCTAGCGAGCGATTTTCATCAAGTCTACTGACTTTTGTCAACCCTAGCACCCACCGAGTGTAAAAGAATCAATTAAATTTGGCACCAATTGGTGCTAACTGGTCTTATTTGCTTACTTTCAATTATCTGGTTAATTTAGAGTTGTGGTAGTGTTGCAGTGCTAGTCTGAAAACTTAAAGTTTTGGTGGGTAGGTTTGTTTTTGGTACAGATCGCGTCCTAGTTTTTCGCGTCAATTTCGCATCATTCTAACTACTTAACTATTCAATACGCTAAAACTCAGCATCCACAATGCCAATTTATTCCAAAGAAGATAAGATCCTTCTAGCCCTTCAAGCTATCAAGAAATCCAAAACAAACCGCAAAAAACCCTTAAGCGCTGCCCAGGCTGCGCGGATCTTTAACGTCCCTTGCTCAACTCTTAAGCACAGGATGAACAACCGAGCAACACGCGAAACAAAACGCGTCAACGACCATAAACTTGAACTAATTGAAGAGCAAGTGCTTGTCCAGCATATCATTGATCAAGATGCACGAGGATTTCCAATGCGACTTTCTGGTGTGGAAGATATGGCCAACCTCCTGCTAGCATCGCGTGATGGCAAGCCTGTTGGCAAGCACTGGGCACGACGCTTTATAGATGCACAACCAAGCTTGAAAACCAAGTTTAATCGACCTTATGACTATCAGAGGGCCCTCTGCGAAGATCCAGAGGTTATTGGGAACTGGTTTCGGCTACTCCGCAACATGATAGCCACGTATGGGATCACAGATGACGACCTATACAACTTTGACGAGACTGGCTTCATGATGGGCGTGATAACCGCATCAATGGTTGTTACACGTTCTGATCGACATGGAAAGGCTAAATCTGTACAACCTGGAAATCGAGAATGGGCGACAGTCATTGAATGCATCAATGCGAAGGGCTGGTGTATCCCACCGTTCGTCATCGTGCAAGGCGCCTACCACCTTGCTAACTGGACAACAGAGTCAGGCTTCCCACCAAGCTGGATCATCAAGCCTACTCCAAATGGGTGGACAGATAACAAGACTGGTCTTGAATGGATTCAGCACTTCGACAAGCATACGAAGCAACAGACAAAGGGTGCGTACCGGATGCTTATCCTTGATGGCCATGAGAGCCATGTATCAGCAGAGTTTGAGCAGTACTGCAAAGAGCACAACATTATCCCTATCAGCATGCCACCGCATTCCTCTCATCTACTCCAGCCACTAGACGTTGGATTATTCTCGCCATTGAAGCGTGCATATGGTGATGAGATCAATCTCTTCATCCGGGCCTCTATCAACCACATCACCAAGTCTGAGTTCTTCATTGCATTCAAGGCAGCCCACGACAAGATCTTTACAGAAGAAAACATGAGATCTGGGTTTAGAGGAGCTGGGATTTCTCCATGGGACCCAGATTCTGTTATTTCCAAGCTGGATGTCCGCCTACAAACTCCATTACCATCTATACCAGCTTCCCCCCGAAACTGGGAGTCACAAACACCTTCCAATGCTCAGCAGACTGTCCAGCAATCAAGTTTTATCAAGGGCAAGATATCTACCCGTCAGGGAAGCTCTCCTACACCAATTATGGAGGCAGTGGATCGGCTGGCGAAGGGTGCACAAGTGATGGCGCACTCACTCACCATGATGAGCGAGCAGATCCGCACACTTCAAGACGCCAACATAGCACTCGCCAAACGCCGGAGGGCCAAAAGAACACCAGTGCAGCTGGGAGGAGCACTTAGTATTGAGGATTCCCAGGTGATAATTGAAGAGAAACAAAAGGGGAAGCGGCTGGCTGGTGAAATGGCTGGTGGTGCCGAGGAGGCGGACCGCGGCGGACCGCCTCAACGACGATGTGGCAACTGCGGCGAGACTGGGCATTATGCAAAAACTTGTAAGAAAGATGTAGAAGGGTCTAGTCAGTTAGATTCTGAGTGTATAATAGTACATTCTTAAGCGGTCCGCGGCGGATTGCCCAAATAGTTGGTCTGGCTGGTATAGATTGAGGTTGATCTTGCATGGCTGAAATGCTCCATTTTGGTGGGGAAGCCGATTTTCCCACCAAAAGTCAACAACTTCAGACTAGCACTGCAGCCATGCAAACATCTCTAAATGAATGAAATTAATTGAAAGTAAGCAAATAAGACTAGTTGGCACCAATTGGTGCCAAATTTAATTGATTCTTTTACACTCGGTGGGTGCTAGGGTTGACAAAAGTCAGTAGACTTGATGAAAATCGCTCGCTAGGTGGTACCGCTCGCTGGGTGGTAAACCACGTTAGACCTCTTGGTGTAGAAATCCCGCGCAAGATCTTTGAAGTAATCCAATTCTTCTGTATCATCTCAGCTTCAACTGTGTCATCGCCGAGGCCGTTGCGCTTGTCAGTGATGAGCTCACTACCGTCAGAGAATACGCGCTCTGGCTCTGCGCTCATCGCTGGCGTGCTGAAGATGTTAAGAGCAAGTTTGCTGAGAATAGGCCATACGTGGCGTCGGTCCACCCACCACGCCAGAGGATTCTTAACGGTCATGTCATCCTCCGACGGCACCTGCTTTATCCAGATCTCCCACTCAGTCTCCACCTTCCTCCTCTTGCCACGGCGTGGTCGATCTGTTGTATGGCCCCAAGCATCGAATTCGTCATCGATTGTCGGCGAGGAAGAAGGAGAGGTCTCGGCTTGGTCGACGTGCTCAGTGGCCACCGTGACTGCGGCGAAGCGATCGTAATATACAGTAAGCTCCTTCTCTGCTGTCTTTATCCAATCCTCTCGCTTCCACCACTTCTCCCTGAAGTATTCGAATTGGTAGGCTGGGTGGAGGGCGATGGCCATGCGGTAGATAGGCGACTGGTCGGTAAGCTCGTAGTAGGTGTTGATCTTTGACCATGCAGCGAGCACACCGGCGGAGTAGTAGGGAGGAAGGGCATCCTCATTATCTGCATCCATGGCGTCAATCTCTTCTTTGACGCTCTCAAGCTTCGTAAGCAGGAAGTCCATGGCGTAGAGTACTTGCCACACCGAGCCCCGGCCACCCTCGTTGCCCTCGCTATCTGCACGGCTTTGTAGTCGCTTCGTGAGTCGCTCGAAAGGCTGCAGGAGCTTATAGAAGAGCTCAAGCTCGTGCCAATCAGCCTCGGCGAGGAAGTCATTCTTGTGCTTGTCGTTTTTATCTGGAGGCTTCCACTGCGCCTGGTAGAGATCGATGGCAGGGCGACACTTAAGAGCACGCTCGATCATGTAATATGTCGCGTTCCATCGAATGCCACCGTCATTGAGGAGCACGCCGACGAAGAGATTGCCGTCGCTCGTCTTCGTGACGCGCATGCGAGCTCTCAACACCTCGCGACGCGCGTCGTTGCGATTAATGTAGATAACGAGGTTGTGCAGCTTGCCAATGACGCCTTTGAGGCTCCAGAGAGCTACACGCTGCTCCTCCGAAGCCTCAATAAGATTCTTCTCCCATGCGCTGATGCCTTCGCCAAATAAGAGAGCCTTAACGACGAGATTAATAATATGGCCGATACAGCGAATACGGTCTGCTTCTGGATCGATCGAGGAGAAGGAACGCTGTAACGCTTCGAGGCATTTGTCGTTATCACCAGCGTTATCCATAACGAAGGAGCCGAGCTTCTCGCCGATGCTGTATTGTAGAATTACTGGCTTTACCAGAGCTGCGAGGTCGTCGCCGGTGTGACCGCCATAACGTCGTGGGAAGCCGAGGAGGAGTGTTCGAGGATGACCTTTGCCGTCGACGAAGTGTGCGCATACAGCGACGTATTCTCTGCGATTGTGAGCTCGCCATCCATCGATCGAGAGGTTGATGTTGCTGAGTGCAGACTGCACCAATTCGATGATGAATGGCAAGCGTGCTGCCATCGAATCGTTCACCCACTGCGAGAGTGTTGAGTGATGCGTTGGCAACAGGCGTGCGAGCGAAGGCTTGCCGTATGTGAGTAAATCAGTGGTCGCCTCGTCCGTGACTTCTCGGTAGCTGAGGCGTAGCTTGATGGCCCAGCCGGCTGATCACCTATATCTTAAGGCGCCTCTCACATCCTGCACGTCGCCTAGAAGGTATTCCATTGTGCGCTTGCTCCGGGCATTATCGTCATGTGACAGCCCCCTGTCGCCGTCTGCCAACAGTCTCTGACGAGTGGTGATGCAACCGCTGTACTTGGACATTTGGTCGCTGCCTAATTCGCCTTGGAGATAGCGAAGCAGAGACTTGTCCGTGCATTGCCGTTTGACACGATCTTGAGACACCTGTATCGAAGAAAACTTCAGATTGTCCGAAGAAGCCAACTTGGCCAATTATTTAAAAAGAAAACGGTCTAGGTCGTACTCTCCGAGACTCAGCTGGCGGAGCGTGGCGGCATGAGTTTTGACGAGGGCGAGAAGATCGTCTTTCTTCATTGAGACCTGTGTGAACCTTAAGGAGCAAAGAGACGGCCACGCAGGCGTCCTCGACTGCTTCACGCTGAGAATGTCAAGCAAAAAGCCTCTGTCGGTTTCTAAGAACCTGTCCTCCCAGCTCTTTATCTGTCTAGTTCTTTCAGTGGCAGCTTGGATAAGTTTGATCCTTGTGTATTCTTCTTGGGATCGTAACTTAATGTCAAAATTGTCGCTCCTATTTTTCTTGATCTACTTCTAGAAACATCCAGCTTTTATCTTTACTTCTCTCATTTGAGGGACTCTGGTAGCATCTCATCTTGTTGGTCTCGTGCATGATCCTCTTAATTCCCTCCTCAATTTTTTCCCTCAAGCAACCCGCGCACATTATTGTGAAGCTGGCTGGCAGCTGCTCCATAGGCGCGGTCCGGATCTCCAGGTGGATGCTCCCGTCTGTTAGCGGCGCCAGGTTATGCATTATCGTCGTACGCTAGATGGTCTGATACTGTGTGACTACCATGAAGATAGGGTAACAAGGACCTCAACATATTTTCTTTCGCACAGGAATGAAAAAATAGAAGACCTGGACAATGCCGTGTTAGGTGCCTTTCACACACAACGATCGCCGATACCGCTCAGGCGGCGTTCAGCAAGTACTATGATTCCTTCATGCCGCTGCTGTTCAACGTCCTGCAATCGCCAATGAATAAAGTCTGCGTAGTCAATCTCGTGATATCTGACGGCGCCTTCTGAGGCCGCTGGGTTGCCTTCTTCGTGAGCCGTGAGATTAATTAAATACTTCTCACTGTTGATCAAATCAGGCTCAAAAATCCTTTCCCGACATTTTGAACCTGGGGCGTTACAGCAATGTCAGTCGCCAGAGGACTTTCTGCGAATACAATAATTAGGCAGCCAGAGTCCTGTCCAATCTAGATATTTGCGCCTAAATCCTGACTAAGCACATCGTGCCCCATCTGCGCCAATTTATTTCCACCACCTAATTGCCACTCATTGTTCCCCAGGTCTGAGTGGCGGTCTTGGCGCAGAGGCCCCTTTGCCGTACTCGTATGGGCTGCTGGCCGCCCACAACCCATGTCACTGTCAGCCGGTACGGTGGGCGATAGGGGGCACTGTTGCATAACCCCCCGGTCGTTTCCTTTTGGGTTTAGGCGCTCAACTCCTTAGTCATCTTGGTACTTTGGGACGCCATGGGATATGTACCGCGGACTAGCAGCGGGCTCGCGCGGTAGCATTCGGCCATTGACTTTCATGCTCACCACATCAGTCGATAAATGGTGGACTGGTTGCTACTACCAAAATAGTCACAAAATATGTCCAGAAGATGGTTCTGACAATCTGAGTTGGCCTCGAATCCAATGCCGTTTTCTATTTCGCAATTAAAATGCACCTATTCCAGAAATCGCGAGCGCTTGATAAGGAACAACTTGGTGAGCCTACAAAGGGTCACCGCAGTGATCCCGCTCCTAGTCCGCAGCGGATTAGCGCAGTAACCTCCTGCTCAAATGAGTCTAGCGACTTCATCCACCATAGGAAAGGGTGGTCTTGATTATTCTTGTTAAATTAAAACCTCAGTGGAAACCAGATTCACCCCTTTCTCTCCTTTCCGACTTTCACCTCCTCTCTTCAACCGAAATGAGCCCTCCAAAGATTCCCCCCGAGCATGTCTATTGCGTCCAAGCCGGAAAGAAACATCATGAACTCTTCACCACGACGTATGTTGGCGCGAATTATTGTGGCCGTTGCGGCTTAGCCAACCCCTTTCGGCTCCAGCATCAAGCCAGGTCCAAAACTCCGGCACTTCCGGGCCCATACGATGAGGTGGTGGAGGTTGAGGACTCCCCGCCACGGCCAGTCAGTCCAGCAAGCCAGCTGCTGCGTGAAAGACCGAAACCCGTGTCATTCATCAGCATTGGACGCGCGGCTCAACTGCTCCCCAACGAAGTGTCTGCTCCCGGCACGGTGAATACACGAGCACGCATACCTCCTCCTGAGGCGCCGGGCAATCCCCATTTCATGACAGTAGCATCAGCGGCCGGTCGGGCCATTCAGGATACAAAAACCAGTACCAGAAAGCCTATGAGGCAGCGGACGGGGTACCAGTGGGTACATATAAGTCTCCTGCTTGTGAGCTTGGAGACCAGGTATTTCAATGGGCTTGCAGTGGAGGTTCCGGAGACGGTGCTGCCTCTGAAGGATACAGTGGTCAAGTTTTCCTCGTCAGATTTACTGACTTGGCCCTCATTCACCGCGATTTTGTTCGACCATCTCCGTCCGCTCCCGCCCACAATCGATCTTACGAACAGAGACCTATGGAGCCTTTCTTACGCTTCGAGTTTCTCTGGCAAGAAGATCGTCACCGTTCCGAACACCGACAAGTACACAACCCCGTCGAGTATGCTCGCCTCGGGGCACTTCGGCAACAATCAGGCAGGACAGTTGAAGGTGCTAGTCGTCCTTACATCCACGGATGTAGTCGACAAGCAGGAGCCAGTCACACCGCTTAGGCCAGATGAATACTCCATGCCAGTCAAGGAAGAAAAGAAACGGAAGGTCAAGCAAGAAGACCCGAGTCCTGCGCCCCGGCGCAAAAGGCGCATCAAGCAGGAGGAACATGTCAAGAAGGAGAGTCGCACCGGGGACACGTACAAGGTCAAGCAGGGGGTACACATCAAGGTGAAGCCGGAAGAGCCTGTCCCGACTGCCTCCCGCCAGAGCCCAACGGACGATGAGCTTGAAGATATTGTTGAGGAGATCATTGTACACGAAGATGTGGCAGACCTCTGTGAAGTGGAAGATCCGCTTCGTGATCTATTGTTTGACGGCATCCCTGGCGATAAGGGGAGTGGAGGTATGGCAGGTGACGGAGATGTAGTGGACGGGGGAGATGATGAGGAGATTTTCGTCCCGGAGTTCGTAAGAGACTAAATCACCTCATTGCAGAGTCTAGTTCTAACACCACCAGGTAACCCGAGAGTTCATTGCTCAGAGCATTAATAGCGATCAAGCTCGACTGCCCGGCACTGATATCGATGAGGCGCTTCCACCAGCACGATCCACACGCTTCAAAGGGACAAAGATCCCTGCAACATTTGCTGTCCGACATAATAGGAAGGATTGACTACTCGGCTTCCTCATCTGAAGTCTCGCCATCCTGCTCATCATCACTTATTCCCTCCATATCGTTCCCTTCTTCGTCCTCATATCCTAGTTCAACAAGTGGTTGCTCTGCTGGTTCCCCATCTCCAAGTTCATTGTGGAAAGCCTGATTTGCTCGGTCGTACAATGCTTCCTATATGCGTTTAGATTCGCGAACCCGCAGAGAAACGGCAGGGCTTACATATTCGGCAACGCCCCCTGTTGGCGCTTTGCGATATGCCAATGTAGGCTGTCGGCCACTTTCGACGTGCTGAATGATTCTATCTCGTAGGCCCAGGTAGAATCGCTTGAAAGGCCGCAGCTTGTCTGGCTCCTGGTGAGTCCCATGGACGACGTCATCGTAGCCCATTTCGACGAGAACTTGGCGACACCAATCCTTTGTCTGTGGCTCCAAACAACTGCTAATGTCGATATCAGCCAGTGGTCTGTGCAGTCCCTCTAGAACCGAGCGGTTAATGGGGATCCCCCAGTTGCATGCCTTCTCTGGGTCCGGGTAATGGTAGTTCATCCAGGGCTGACCGTGGACCACGTGCGGACGGTTCTTCTGAAGGCGGATCCGATGAATGTTCCACGCCTCCACAAAGTCGAAGAGTTCTTGGCGTAATATATCTTCGAAGACGGCATAGATGGCGATCTGATCCTCCAGCATATCGCCGTCGAAGTCCCCGTCCCTGGCAAGCTCCCCAAAGTAGTCCACCCACTGCCGGGAAGATACATGCAGCATGCGCTCCCACCAACTTTCGATCTTGACATTCTTTGTGCTCGGTGCGGCCTTGTAGGAATCCTTTAGGCGCTTCCCTTGCTGGAAAACCTTCCCGTTCCACTCCACCCGTCCGTCTGCCGCCAAAGCAAAATTCCAATGAGCTGCAGCGATTAGCGGCGTCTCGCTACCTCTGTCTGCCTGCAGATACCATGGCCGGAAGCCGTATGTGTCGCATGCGGCCAAGTACTGCTTCAGAACGCTCAAAGCAGTTGTAGCAGAGTGGCCAACATAAAACCAGATAATGTTGCGCGAGTAGGCGTCGATTGCAGCGTATATCTCGAATCCGTACGCCTTGAGCTTGTCATGACCATCAATGCACCACTGGTAGTTCGGACCAGGGACAAGAAAATGTCCTTTCTTCCTCCGAAACATCCTTTTCCGGATCTCGACCTCGTTCGGGAACATGATTTTGTACATCGCAAAGAGAGGATCTCTTGGTACCCAGAACTGCCTTTGCTGGCGAAGATAAGGCTGTAGGAGGCTTTTGCCATATCCGGAAATGGCATTGGAACGTCGTGTCATTTCGATAATAACCTTCTCTGTCTTCTCCAGCAACGCAAGGCGCTCCTCATCGCTGTTAAGCCTGCGCACCCAGCGGCGGTCTGGGTGAAGCCTGATGCGCTTCAGACCTCGTTTCGTGATCGGCCAGCCCTGTCTCTGTAGAACGCTCAATGTCTGCTTCTCGCTAAGCCCAACGCGGAATATCAGGTCGCGGGTGGCCTCTATAAGCTCTGGACTCTCTTTGGTACGGGCTTGCTGGCGTGGGAGATGCCAGCTTGCGATTCGGCGAGAGATTGTGCTGAGATTGACGATGACGCGATGATGCTTCCGAAGCTTGTACTGAATCCTGCTTCGCGAGACGCCGTTGAGGTAGAGATGAGTGACATAGTCGCGGTATTCATCGATTGGGTTGGGCGGACGTGCCATGTTTGCGCGGTGAGGTCGAAAGAGTGTGGACGATCTGCTTCGTCCTGACAGCCAGAAAAGGGTGTGATGAGGCTGGCTTTCCGCACTGGTCCGCAGCGGTTTTGCAGCCGGCCCGAAGCGGTGACTGACCTGGAGGGGCTTAGCGTCAAGTTGCTGATTGGTGGAACCCCACCAAACCAGGGGCAGGAGATCCCTTCCAACCCTTTTCCACCTTCCCTTTTGTATCATGTCCGTGGAAAGTCTCGTGGCCAACGACGGCGCCATGTCCACAGGCGATACAGTCGTCGTAAGTGAGACCACGACCGCTGGCACGACAGATGGGGACTCTCGTAGCCGGAACGCCCCAGTGAAGGGGAGCAGAAGATTGATCCAACCCAGTATCCGCAAACCCGCGGCGAAGATTACCGTACGATCCAGTAAGTCCTCATGCTCGGCGACGGATGCTAACTTGCCTGTCCGAGCAGAAGAAGAAGCAGACGAAGAAGGCCCCTCCCCGTGGTTCGGTGCGTCACTTCCCGTGCCGGCCCTGCGTCACTCGCGCCACAAGGGCTCCCGGCCATGAATGTGCCTCTCAAGACAGTATGCTTGGTTTCCCAAGGCCGTACACCTCCTACGCTGACATGCACGGAGTAGATACAGGTGCTGCGTGCTGGGACTGTGCAAAGACCGGCCACACATGCAGGCCGGTAAGACATCTCTGCTCTGTCAGGTAACAAGCCACTGACCAATCTGCGTTGCTAGGTCCCCGCTGCGGCTCATGCTGCTGTGCGTGCCTTTTGGGACCTGAACCGGCAGTTCAGTGGCGTGAATGACGATCCGGATGATGCCTGGCGCGCTGCTGCGCTGCGCGCCGCACAGCAGTTACGAGCTTGCGGTAGTGGTGCGGCTCCTCCTGCCGCTCCAGTACCAGCTCCTGCTTTGGATTCGTTTGGGGAGGTATTAGAGAAGAGTCTTGAGGAGAGAAAGGTTATAGCGTTGGAGGCCATCGCCGGAGCTGCTCGGCTCTGGGTTGTAAGTGTGATCAAAATCAACAGATGCAATGCAACTACTAACTCAATGTTTAGCAGCTCATTCAGCAAGGCGAAGACGATGAAGAGGAGGATGAGGATAATTGAGAAGGGGCATAAAGCTTAATGCCGCTTTGAACAGAATAGAAATGCAATCTGCTGGTCCGCTGCGGGCTCGCTGCGGCGACTGTATCTTCCCTGTCACTCGCAAAAATCAAGAAATTCAAGCTGAGGTACCTAGGCCAATGTACTGCGGGTCAGCGCGAATATGTCTCTAACCTAATTTGGCACCTGCGTGGTGATTTTGGGGGTTTTGCAACAGTGACCCCTATAGCCTGCCGTAGCTGCAGCATAACACCCTTGTTGGGGGCCCACGGGCGCAACGACCAGTAACCGGTCGAGAAGGGGCCCCAAGACTACTGTGGCGACCCGGCCACCTAGTGTTTCATGGATCTCCCCGTTTCTGTTTGTGGTTTGGTGCTCCCTGCTGGCACCAACCAAGTAAGTAGTTGGGACGCTGACATAAGGGCCAGCATGCTGCGGGATTTTGAACACGCTCCAGCATTCAGCTCCGCATTGACCCTACCCGACTTTCTCCGCCGCGCCAATCAAAACGGTCTAATAACTGCCCGAGCAAAATTTCAGCTGAAATGCGGTGCGGAGATTTCAGCCACGGCAGTTTTGAGCGAGGTGTTCTTCTCCATATGCTACGAGATCATATTCTCTAGATGTCAGCCCTGTGAAAGAAGCCCTGTGAAAGAAAGCCGGGGAGATAGTATTGAGTACCCATTTCCCGTCTTTGTGGAAAACCCAGGTCAGTTCCTTTGAAGATGACCTGAAATAAATCCGGTTCCTGACTCCAGTAGTTAACCTGGATCCTGCGGCTCGAACCAAAGATGAAGAAAAAACGGTTTTAATTACTCTTTGAATCCAGGACATTTCCACGGTGAGAGCATCATCCGCATAAATATGATGAGAAGGGAATTTTATCCAGAACCGTAAATTAGGGAATAGTTAAAGCTTTCAACAATCTGTAGAGCTGTCCTCATCAATGGCTTCTTTCCATTCTCCTTGTGCACTACAGGGTTTAGTTGGATGGTGAATTTCGGGCAATGGATATGTGAGCATCTGACGATCAGTTAGCGCCCAAGATTGATAATGACGGCTATGTCTGGACTGACAATGTCGCTCAAAGGCGGCGGCCAGCTTTTGTTTCCTGGATTCGAGGAAAATACGTAAAACTTTGCATTCTTGTGAACGGCGAGGAACACCTCCCCCCCGCATTGAGTAACTATGAAGTCCTTCCACCTTTTTCAGAATCGTTCGTAGTCGCTTTCGAAATATCTCACGTTCACGCTTAGCTCTTTTTACCACTATACTTCGAGCTTCTGGATCCATTTGGCAGTGGGAGACTATGAGCAATGATGCAGCACAGGTGTTATAAGTAAAACTTGCCAAACAGTGGCACTGATCATGTGAACAGTACACAGTAGCAAGTTTCCCAACTGATAAAGGAATATATACTGCACTACGGGGCTTCCATATTTCTGTTTGCGGAATCAGGTACATTTTGCTCTGCAGCTATCAGAAAAGTACTGTACCCCGGAGCCTTATAAAAATGCATAAATATACACAAAGCCACGAATTAGACCTATACGGAATTCCTAACTTTTATAACTACACTGCTTAAAAGATACACAATGACGTATTAAATAAAAGTAAAGTGCAATGTTCCAAGTGGTTGTAGGTTATTCATAGGCCTATGTGCCGGCATCTGGACTTAAGAGTCCGCGGCATCGATGCACAGTGGCACGATATCTCAGAAAGTTTACCATCCCGAGTCCGCTATCCCATAAATGCGATATACAGTATGCACGAGTGGTCATGCCATCGTTATTTGAATTTATAATAGGTGCTTCCGAGAAACAGCGTTAATACAGAGGGTAAATTCAGCGTAGGAGCACAACGATACAACCCTCCGGTCGCTAGAGAAAGAGGACCGACGGCCAGTAAGAGCGAAGCGACGGTCTAGGCCGGCGTCGTCGGCGCCGGCAGCGCTTATGGGTTTACCCTTAAGCTCAAGGCAACCAGCTAAGAGGCAGCGGACAGGGGGCCGGCAGACTATCAACCGCCTACCCTACGTAGACCTAACGGCTGACAACATTGACGACAGCGACGACGGCGACAGTGTCAACACCAAGGAAACGCAGAGTTCAATCTACTGTGGGGGTACTGGCGAGGAAGCCGATTACCCAAGCGACTTCTCGAGCGACGGGCCGAGCGATTTACATAGACTTTGACTTCGTCGCTGAACGTATTTAATTAGCCCTAATTACGCTTGTGTGCATCATCTTGGTTAGCCGCCAGCATCTCCGACCCATCCACACTTCCCGCCAGCCCTAGCTTCTTGGCAATCTTCTTGTAGTCCTGTGTAAACATCGTCTCGTCGTCGGCCTGCACCCAGAACACCGAGCAGGCCGGGTCATGGCTGCGGCGGTACGCATACTCGAGCGCGACCTGCGTTTTGCTTTTCGCTGTCAGCGATGTCTACTCGTCCCAACAGTGACTCATCCTGACAACATACGTACCCTGACCCGCCTAGGCCCCACAGCGCCGCGCTCTGGGAGTCTCGCGACGGCGGAAGAAGCCGGTCGAGGGCGGCGAAGATGTCGCGGTTTACCACGTCTTCGTTGCGCGGGAAAGGAATAATCCGCTGCACTACGTATTCCTCTCGCCGTGTCTCATCTGCAGCCGCCATTAGTCTCTCCCGCCCACTAGCGTATGCGAATGTCGTCTCACGATGAATGTGGAGAGGACCGCTGACAAGGCCCTGGAAAAGCAAGCCGTCGGCAGATGCTTCCGCATTCCCGGAGCGTTGCTCCACCTTCTGCTCCGCCGAGGTCTTTGGCCCACGCAAACGCGGCTCGAGACACGCGATGCGACACTGTTATTGTGATGGTCCAGGATGAATCTGCAGTCGCGCAGGGCAGACAGACTGAGAGCTGTCTTGATAGTGCTGCTCGCAGTCGCGTACAGCCACTGCTGAGACACCACAGCCACAGAAGCCTTATCGATAAGTACTAAAGTTACGTCTGCCATCGTCATTTTTTGACGGGCACCAACCAAGTACAAGATGCAATGTCATACTGACGCAGTTGGCCCGGGGTGCAGAGCGCATACCGCGAGGTCGTGCGCCAATAAGAACCGGAGGGTGGGCTCGAATAATTCTTACCTCCGTGCATCCTTTCAAGCCAGTGCTGCGGGGAAAACCAGGAGCCCACATGACCCGCCCAACTTTAGTTTCGGTTAGTGGAAGAAGGCGCAGCTCCGAACTTGGGCACCAACACCAAAACTCAACGCTCAGATTTATTTGCGTTTCCTCCTCGAGTCCATGTCCTAGAGCATTTCGTTCCGTCCTAGAGAATCATACCGCGATGGATGCATGAATTGCCGCATTTTCTAAGCAAATTGGGATAAACCCCTGTCATGTAACTAGGATTAATCTAGCTTAGCCGCCAACGCCACCGACCCTTAGCTTAACTGGAATTAGTCCAACGACCTTAAGGCGAGCGATTAGGAGTTGGGGGCTAAGCTAGATTAATCCTAGTTAGGTGACGAGGGGGTTGCCCCAATTTGCTCAGAAAATACGGTACAAGTACCACAGGGTTCCGCATCGATCGATCGATGGCGATGGGACCCCATATCGCCATCGCCATCGACATGTGGGTCCGCGTCGATGGCGATGGCGATCGATTAGGAACCTCTATCGCCATCGGAGCGATCGATATCGAAGTTATCGCCAACCCCCTGTTGCCCCACTTATTACCAAGTCGGGAAGGCATGATGCTTTTAGAAAGTTGCATATCGTCTCAATTAAGTGCCATTCTATGATGCTGTCGCTGTTAGGGACGCTCTCTATTCTATCCCCGGCCCGCTGTAGCACGTCTTGGAGCATATCTAAGGCGAGAAGTGGGATTGTAGAAGCGCTCCGGGCACCAAGCACGAAGGCATTGTGTCGTGATAATGATATGCCGCAGTTGATTTCTGATGGGCGTCCTGCGCTGCTAAAGCTTCAGCTTGTCTTTGCAACTACAACCGACCTTTGACCAATTAAACAAATCTGGCTCCATGTTTGAGTCCAGACTAAAGTAAACCGGAAAGCAGGGACAGGGCGACATCTTGCTACGTACAAAATCCCATCAAAACTGATGTACCGAAGAGCTTGCAGACGTGGCTTGTTTGCTAGTTACTCATTTCTGCCTCTTGTTGAGGCAGAGATATTGAATTCCAGCCCTTATTACTTATCCCCTAAGCTCACCCCTGAATATCGACATAAGGTCGATCGATGGCGATGGGGACCCCGTATCGCCATCGCCATCGACCTTTATCGCCATAGCGATGGCGATCGATATCGACTTTCCATCGATCGCTGCGGAACCCTGAAGTACCATCTATATCTTCCCTGATCGCAATTGCTGTCGGTTCCTGCTTTCGATTAGTCCTACGACTACACTATAAGAAACATTCCTATATTCATATCGAAGCGCCTGTCATGGCTCGTGACGAATTTGTCAATGGTCTCATAGGCATGTATTTTAGAAGACTATGTTGGAAAACGGTTAGGGTGCTAACCTTTGTTCCTGCTAGGTTTCGCTGATCGACTTCTTGAGGCCCTCTTCCCAGGTCCGGCTGTGCTCTCGGGAGCAAGCGCAATCACCCTGGGCGCTTACGTTGAGCTCATCGTACGAAGGTCACGAACGACTTATACTACGCTTCTAGCTGCACTATACTACCTTGCCCTTTTCCGCTCAATTAGCGTGAAACTGGAGTCTGCAGCTGAGCGGCAAGAGGACGTGGAGGTGGACAGCAAACCGCCGTGCCAGCGTCGCATGTTTCTAGCTGCACTTATGCTGAGTTCGAAATACACTCAAGACAGAAATTTTTCTTCCAGATCGTGGGCTACGATATCGGGGCTCAGGTCGAATGAGCTCAATGCTAATGAAGCACTGTTCCTTGCTACAATTGACTGGCGCCTCTACATCCCCCCGATGAGCTTCCAACGCTGGGCTACTGAAGTTTCCCATTACGCAATGACCCCAGAATTGACCTTGCCTAACTTCTTTGTCTTTCTTGCAGAAGAACTCGATTTTCTTACGTGATATCATTGTCCAACGATGGCGAGGAGCAGTAAATTTCTTGCAAATTCCCTATTCGGTTTATCAACTTCAAGTCATGTCGCGCACAACAGGTATATCATGCCGCATCCCGGAATAAGGCGATGCTTGCCGGATGGGTGTCGGAGTCAGCGGTGACGGAGTCGAGGCAATTTGGATGAAATGTATTAGAATGTTAAATATCTTCTTGTTCGTTTATAATATTGATTCTGGAAGTGTGGTATGTACGAGGCCATGTAAAACGGCGTCTTCCGGTATGTGGAGCGGCTTTAACAGCCGATAGCATTGCCGACCACCTTGCTAGCCACTTTAGCCTCCTGCATCCCAGACCAGTATTTCTAGAACTAATTTACCTCAGACAGGTATTTACTGTGTCTGCCGATTCCGCTAAGGATGCACACAACGAAGCGTGACCTGACTTCCTGAATCCCCATGCAGGTGGTATCTGTAGGCCTTATATATGCCAAATACATGCATGGAATAGATCAGACTCGTGGACCCTATATATGCTGACAGACTCTGAGGGATATCATGGGGGCAGGCACCGGTGACACTTATGGGTGGAAATCGAATTAATTGTTATGACTAGCGACTCAGCAAGCATGTGACGTAAGGGAGGGGAATAGTCACCAGGTGCCTAAATGAGTCATACCCTGCTAGATTGAGCCGACCAGAGCCCCCCTCAGAAAATTGGTTTCGGATCTCGAATCTAAATATTTTATCTTCTTTACAACCTTTGAAGTACCTGGTGGCCGCTTGGCGGAGATTCTGGCCACTGGTGGATGTCTGGTGTTGCGAACCCCGCATCAGACGTCATTGTCGTCATGGAAGGCGAACAGGATGTTCCGGGCGGGGGATGTCATCGTCCCCTGCGTAAAAGGACCAGAACGACGAGGGCGTTGGAATCCGAGCAGCAAAAAGGTGCTATGGAATGGCAGGAAGAGGAGAGCAGTGAGGGAACTCCGAGTTATACCCGAGCTAAGAAACGGGCCGCGCCTAAGGCAGCTGGTAGCATGAGCGAGGTTGCCCAGAGCCTAAAACGACTCCTGGAACAAGATTTCAATAAGAGAATGGAATCGATGAAGGCAGAATTTCAGCTCGAGTTTGCTAAGCTTAGGGACCGCATGGCTGAGGAAGTTACTAGGACTACGGCCCAGATGGCACAAGAATTATCGCAAGTCCGACAGCAGCTTACCCAGGTTTGCGACAAGCTGGAGCAGACCCGACTACAGCTGGATACACTGAGTAAGGCTCAGGCACCACGATCGCCGGGCCGGACATATGCAGACGCGGCCAGAATGACACCCGTTAGTACTCCCATCCAATCTCCATCTACGGCCCGATCGGCGACTCCAAAGCCGGTGTTCTGCACAGTGGACACATCCAGGGTGCCCGAGGATCACATTGGAGACGCTACACCGGCAATGATTCGCAAAACCGTTGAACAGGAAATGCGAATGTCCAGCGACCAGCCGAGTTGGCGATGTGTTGCAGTCACCAAAGATGGACGGAATACCAACCGCCTGAGGGTGATTGGTAGGAACGAGGAAGAACTGAAGAGGATCAAGGCGATCATCGAGGCCAAGAAGGCTCCAGGTGCAAGAGTGCTCCGAGACCAACTGTACCCAGTCAAAGTTGACAATATCAACCGTGCTGCCGTTCTCGACCAGGAAGGCAAGGTCCTTCCTGGAGCGATGGACGCTTTGGGCCAAGAGAATGAAGTTCAAATTGCCAAGATGGCCTGGTTGAGTCGAAAGGACAACGCGAAAGCATATGGATCCATGGTGGTATACCTCACCAAGAACAGCGATGCCAGGAGACTCCTACAAGAACGCTACTTCCTTGCAGCGGGTGAATCGGCGTACACTAGCGTGTTCGAGCGGAGAGCCGGACCGATACAATGCTACAACTGCCAGGAGCTCGGCCACAAGGCTTTCTCGTGCAGCAAGAATCGGGTATGTGCGAGGTGCGCTGCCGAAGACCACCATCATAGTGAGTGCCAGACGCAGGTACCCAAGTGCGTACCCTGTGGTGGACCGCACGAGTCGTTCAGTCGCAGCTGCCCGAAACTCTACCCTACTCGGCATGAGTAGAATATTCCAGGTCATCCAACTGAATGTAAGAAAACAGGACACGGTACACGAGAGCCTAATGAACGATACGCGACTCCAGGATTTTGCAGTTGTGGCAGTCCAAGAACCACAGGCATGGAAAGGTGACGGCAAACTATTAACAGTCCCTATGGGGCATCCCAGATGGATTAAAATGGTCCCTACGATTTGGAGAGATGGCAGATGGCCGATCCGGAGCATGTTGTGGGTGAATAGGGACTTGGGGGCCGACCAAGTACCAATACAGTCCTCGGACTTGACAGCAGCAGCCATACGACTTCCGGACCGAATAATGTTGGTTGTGTCAGTGTATGTGCCGGGACGCAAGCCCCAGGCTCTTCGAAATACATGCCATACCCTGCACCAGGTGATCCTCGACCTCAGGAGCAGGTCAGGGATGGCGGTGGACGTCATTCTGGCCGGAGATTTTAATCAGCACGACCGGCTATGGGGAGGAGACGACGTGGCCTTGGCAAGGCAAGGCGAGGCCGAACCGATTATCGACGTCATGAACGAGCACGGCCTATGCAGCCTCCTCCCGAGAGGCACAAAGACATGGCAAGGCCCCGACAAGGAAAGCACAATCGACCTGATGCTGGCGACGGCAAAACTGGCAGACGAAATGGTGACGTGCTCCATACACCCGACAGAACACGGATCGGACCACCGGGCGATCCAAACGACGTTCGATCTCGCGATGCCTGATCGGATTGTCACGGAAAGACTGTCGTTCAAGAACGCACCATGGACAACAATCAGAACCAGGGTGAAGAAAAATCTCCGAGAGCTTCCCTGGACTGTCGGTGTGCAGGAGCAGACAGACCAGTTAATGAGGGTCGTCCTCGAGGCGATCCACGATCTGACACCCCGAGCACAACCAGTACCGTACGCGAAGCGCTGGTGGACGAAGGATTTGACAGGACTTCGGCGGGTGTACACATTCTGGCGAAATCAGGCCAGGGCACAGCGGCGAGCAGGCCAAGTGAGGCCCGACCTGGAAAGACGGGCCAAGGAAGCATCCAAGGAATACCATGATGCCATCCGGAAACAGAAAAAACTGCACTGGGACGACTTCCTGGCAGAAGATGTCAACATATGGAAGGCGGCCAAGTACTTAAAACCAGAAACAGGTGTTATGGACGACAGGGTGCCCCCTTTGAAGAGGGAAGACGGTTCCACCACGGAAGATACGGTGGAGCAGGCAGAGGAGCTGCTCAGCTGCAAGTTGTGGGTTTGAGGGCAATCCAAGGGGCCACACGCCCGGCCCGGCTGTGGCCAATCAGAAGGGCCGATCTGGCTTAGTCAGCAGAAGAGCTGGCTACTACACCAAGCGCTTCGGCGCCCACGACGGCGATGGCTTCCTTTCTTCCTTCCGTAGCAAGAATCGAACCCGTACCCATACGTACGGCTTTTGCTCGCCTATTTGCACGTGCAAAGACCCCCTGACCTACGGCATCAGGGCCGTACCAACACAAGTAGAGTTGCACGCGGTGGTACAACACGGCTCAGATGCAGTGTTTTCTCACCTTTAAAACTGCCAAACATCTCCGCGAAAACTGTTGGCCTTGGAGCCTGATGATTTTCACTTCAAGGCTTCTCTGGGTGTCGGAAAGCCTTAGCGCATCCATGGCAGGAAAGACGATGAGCTGAAAACCACGCAAGAACAGCATGTTCCTAATTTCAGCACTGTGATGAAACGGGAGGAAATTGCCTATGACGTAAGTCTGATGCGAAGATATCAGCAGCTGGAGCTGATTGGTCCGGATCAATCCTCCGCTCTGTCGACACACTTAAACACTCTTTGCGAAAGCTGACGTGAGTGTGAGCGGTGTCGTCTCCGCATATTTCTACGGGTGCATACGTCAAGAATACCTCACCAACACCATCGGTCAATGTAACATGCAACAATGTCGTCGATGACTGCGGAAGAGTTGTACAAGCTCTGTTTCACGTGCACGTATCTCAAAACATTGTCTACAAAAGGTAAAACTTCGCCGATGTGGCATGAGGATGACCAAACCTTGAATTCGAGGTAGGAATCTCTGCTTTGTAACTCATCATGGGCGACGCCGTCATCCAGCTGAGATGTTCTTGTAACGTGAGCAGAGCCCATCGTCATTGAAAACATTGGACAAAGCTAAAATGCTCAGAACTATCCGTGGGGCAAGAAAGGTCATGAGTCTCTTGCTGCAAGGTACTGTGCGCAAACACCTGGGACCGATTTCAAGATCTCTGAGGATGCCGAGTATGCTGAGGTATGTACAGTACATCAGCATTTCAATCGCGATCAGTTCGGTTTACGCGATTGTGTAGATGTGGATGGGGACATATCCCACGACGCCATCGTACATACTCTCCTCCGGCGAGGATCTACAACAATATCTCAATGCGCACCAACAGGACCTGATCGGGGAGAAGGTTCTGGCAAAATACGGCGCTGATCTATCTTTCCTGCCAAAGATTCTCTCCATTGCGAAAGCGCTGCCATTACAGCTCCATCCGAACAAAGAGCTTGCGTCCAAGTTGCATAGAGAGCAGCCGGGCAAATTCTCAGACTCAAACCACAAGCCTGAAATCGCTGTCGCTGTGTCTGACTTTGAGCTCTTCGTCGGCTTCAAGCCGCTCGATATCATCTCGGATATCTTCCAACTCGAGGGCCTTCAACGCTTCCTACCCAATCACGGCTCGAGCAAAGGCATCGACGATTCAGCACTTCGCCATATCTGCGTTTCCATGCTGAGGGCCTCCGAAAGTGTAGTGCAAGAGGTGCAAAGGGACCTGCTGAGGCTGCCAAAGGAAAGCCTCGGTCAGCATGTCTACATCCAGGACCTCTTACCGAGACTCCAGGAGCAGTATACCAGTGCGGACAACGGGACACTGGTTGCACTGCTATGTATGAACTACATGAAGCTGAAGAAGGGAGAGGCCGTGTATGTCCCGCAGGACAGCATCCACGCTTATCTGTCCGGGGACATCGTCGAATGCATGGCTCGCAGCGATAACGTTCTGAGCACAGGCTTTTGCCCTCGAGCAGATCGGGACTCGGTCGACCTCTTTGTCGAGACCTTGACTTTCACGCCACACCGTCCCGAAGCGGCTCTGCTGAATGCAGACAGAAGCGCGAAAGGATCTGGGAAGAGCTGGGAATATGCGCCGCCTGCTGCAGAGTTCAATATTCTGGCGACCGTATTGACGGAAGGTGAGCAGGAGACGCTGAAACCCATATTTGGTCCAAGTATTGCAATAGTGGTGGAAGGAAGCGGAGCGATGAGCGTGGACCGGGAGAGTGTGGAGCTGAAGAAGGGATATGTATTCTTCATTGGCCAGGGCGTGCAGACAGAGCTGAAGGCGAACAACGGAAATGGCTTGACCGTGTACAGGGCATATGCTGAGGCTGACCGCGAGTGAAGGAGCTATTCCGATGTCGTTCGTAGGGATTGTATACACGTCTACTTAGCGACGAAAGGCACGGTCAATGGCCACACATGCAATAAGCCTGTTGACGCGCAGATTGTGCATAATGTTCTCCATAGTGAGATACAATTTGGGCAATTCCTACGGAGGCAGGTAAAGCATGAAATGATCTCTCGCTTCATTACATCATATGTACGGAATCTCCCACCTACATAGACATTCAGGTGGAGAGAAGGAAATCAGATCAATTCGATCGAATCAACCAATCTATTTCCATCAACACCTTCAGCATAGGCAATGATGAGTTCCACAAAGTCTGTTCCAGGAACTCCATTCTCAATTGCAACATCTTCGCTGAACCCCTTTCCTGCCACAACATCTCCAACCCATGATCTCCCGTCAAAAATTCGCGCCATTGCTCACGCGGGTTTCGTTGCCATCGAATTGGCATTTCCAGATTTTCTCAGTTTTGCAAAACAGCACTTTGGTCGCGATGTTGGGCCCGACGACTGGGATGACCTATGCGCGACTGCGAAGGAGGTACGCACGGAATGCAAGCTGCTCGGGCTACAGATCATGATGCTGCAACCCTTTGTCAATTTCGAGGGCTGGAATGACGGAAATGATGAGGGCAAGTCACAAAGGGAAGACGCCTTTGAAAGAGCTCGGGGGTGGATACGCATCATGCAGGAACTGGGAACAGATATGCTTCAGGTACGTCACCTACGAAAGATGCGAAGTACGTAGACCAACATCTCCATCACAGGTCGGCTCGACAGACTCTTCCAACATCATAACGGACAAACATCGTCTAGCCGCTGACCTTGCCCAACTGGCGGATATGCTGTCAACCCACAACATGCGTCTAGCATATGAGAACTGGTGCTGGGCGACCGCAGCGCCAACATGGTCTGATGTCTACAATATCGTCGTGCTTGCGGATCGCCCCAACATCGGTCTCTGCCTGGACACATTCCAGACAGCTGGCGGAGAATGGGGAGACCCGACAACAGCGACGGGCTATCTGGAAGGCCTGTCACAGAGTGAGTTGAGAGAATCGTATCTCACCAGCCTACGAAAGCTCGCGTCTGTGATTCCGGCAGAGAAGATCTACTTGTTGCAGGTGTCAGATGCGTACAAGCCTCCGCAACCACTTAATGCAAAGCCTGATCAGCAAGGCATGAGGCCGAGGGCGAGATGGAGCGCTGTATTCAGGCCGATGCCTGGCGAAGAGCGAGGATATCTGCCGGTTGTGGAGATGGCAAGGGCAGTGAGGGACACGGGATTCAGAGGGTGGCACAGCATTGAGATTTTCGATGGCGGACCGAGCGGTAGAGGCCGAGAATGTGGTGAGCTGGATGAAGAAGCCAGACAAATCATGGAGCTGGCCCGGAGGTTCGATGAGGAAGTTGAGAACTATCAGAAGATAGGCAAGCAGAAGTAGGGTATTTGCTGCTCGCAGCCACGATGGAGCTTGCGCCAACCCAATTTTCGGTACACAGATATGAAAGTATATGCGTCAAGTTTGACTGGACAAGACTATTCGGTGGAATGGTTAACGTTCGGTCTCATTGCCAGCGATCTGCTGAGATGCATTCGCAATTGGGAGTTGTTGTGTGTGTGTGGGGGGGGGGGGGTGCCTGCGGCTGGGCGAAATGCGGTTCCGTTAATAGTAGTGCCTGCCCATCCGTCATGAGTTTGCAACATTCCGTGACGTCACACCGACGAAATCATCTTCAAACATTGTACAAAACAACGCATTTCAGCGTGGCACATGCTGCAATGTTCAAGCGGCTCATTGCTATTGTCATATTTCTGATAAACAGGTCATATTGTAGCCTGCTGTGATTTGCTGCATCAACACTGGAATCATGGCAGAAGCTGGATCTGACTCCCAGTTCCAGTCGGGTACAGCCCCCACCCTTCCTCAAGCCCTTCATCTACTTCGCTAAAAAGTGCACACAGGACACAAAGTTCGGCCAACGGACCAGAACCCTCCGGGTCTTCAATCCGAACTTAAGGAGGAGCAGCCAGAGTCCCAGCATATTCCAACTGAAGATGGCGGCTATCAGATCTACAAAGCCGCCGGAAAACTCGAAGGCAAGAAAGCCCTCATTACTGGCGGCGATTCGGGCATCGGGCGCGCTGTCGCTGTGCTCTTTGCGATGGAGGGCGCCGACGCGTTCATTGTGTATTTGAAAGAGGAGGAGGTCGATGCGCAGGAGACGAAGAATATGGTCGAGAAACACGGCAGACAGTGCCACCTTTTTCCCACCGACCTGAAAGACAAGGGAAACTGCAAAGAAGCCGTCGCTCAGGCTCTGAAGGCAATGGGCACCATCAACATCCTCGTCAACAATCACGCGTACCAGATGGAGGTGAAGGACATCCAAGATCTGTCAGAGTACGCTCACCACAAGCCATATCGCGACGGACGGTCATTTGCTCACAATGTCACAGGGAGCAGTGGGAACGTACCTTCGACACGAACATTCACCCCTTCTTCTTTCTGTCCAAGTACACGCTTCCGCACATGAAGCGCGGCGACACCATCATCAACAACGCGAGCATCAACGCGTACATCGGACGGCCAGACCTACTGGATTATACGTCCACCAAAGGCGCCATTGTCTCCTTCACCCGCGGCTTGTCCAATCAGTATGTCGGGCGAGGCATTCGCGTCAATGCCGTTGCCCCGGGCCCGGTGTGGACGCCTCTGATTCCGTACTCGATGAGCCACGAGAAGCAAGAGCAGTTTACGAGTCCCATGGGCAGGCCCAGTCAGCCAAGCGAGATTGCGTGCTGTTTTGTCTTCTTGGCTTCTGCAGACAGCTCATCCGTCAGCGGGCAGGTGATACACGCAAACGGAGGCGTCGTTGTCAACGGATGAGCTACTCAGGTACGACAAGGTTCGCAGTAGGCAGATTCGTCGATTGTCGAATGACACAGTGACTTGTAACGCTCCCTTTACCAGCTGTGTGGTACTTGTAAAACGCGTGACGAGATGTTGGCCACTGCCAATCTTCACAAAGCAGATCAACGTCATGATAGTTTCTGCCCATGCCTTGATCCGAAGCGGCGTAACAGTGTACATTCTGGGTCTGGGAGAGAATCGCCGAAGCGAGTCAAACAAAGCATTAAGATGATAACATCCTGGACAATGTCCCGAGCTGGACTTGGAATTGAATCATTTCTATGAAGAGAACAAGACTTTTCACTTGCGGCATGACTGATCTCGAAAACTCCCAGTAATCCCGAAACGGGCAGGCCTTGTCCTCGCTGTCTGCCGCCGTCTTGTCCGCAACGACCTCGCGCGTCAATTTCATCAGATTCTCCGCCACCTGTTCGTCATTCGCCAGATCACTTCCCTTCTCCACAACAGCAGGCGGGCATATATACTGTCCCGATTTCTCTGTCGCGGTCGCGGCGAACATGGTGCTCACGGCGCCTTCGAAGAAAGTCTTCTTCGGAGGGATTTGCTCTTGCCGACTACCTCCCAGAGGACGACCAGCAAAACAGAGACGAGGGACTTGCTGCCGCCGAGTATCTCCCAGAGGACCAGCAAGACGACGAGGGACTTGCCCAGTACCTTCCAGATGACGACCAGCTGGGTTAGGAAGAATGAATGTGACATCATATCTGTTGGAAATAACTAAGTAGGGGCAGGGGCGAACCCGGGGCACTACCGATGCCCTCCAACCTGGCGAGCTGTGCCGTGATTAGAGTGGTCGTGTCAATAGGCCCGTGGAAGCTAGTTCGTGGCGCAATGTTCGGGAATAGGCCTTCCACAAGCCTCAGCAATCGAGTTGCAATGATAGGAGGCTGTTTAGCACCTGTCTGATCTGTGGAACGAGTCTGGAGCTGCAGTGCGATACAGCTGCCCAGGACAGCCCTTCGTCTTTCGCCGGAGGATGGTTGGAGACTGAGTCGGTACGTACGGTTGAAACGCAGATGGCCGCGGACCTGCGGAAGCTTTCCGTACAAGTCTTCCCACGTTCCAACGACGGACTCCTCCCCGTCCACAGTCCTCCGACGGAAATGCAGCTGATAAAGGTGCAGCTGCACGTCGAAAAGGAACCATTGGCCTTCCCACTCGTTGGGTTGAGGAAAAGGTAACACGTGCATGGACAATGGCACATCAATGCCGTCGATGCTGCTGAGGATACGCGGAGTGTGGAGCACAAGTGCGAAATATTTATTTGGTGGGAAAGATGAGCCGAAATTGGGCTAGAGTGATTAAAGATGTCGCAGTGCTTGAACCTTACGCATTGTTATAGCACTGCGTTTAGCACTTTGTACTTGTTTTTAGCACTATACCGTGGCTGTTCATCGCGGCCCCTTCATCGCTGTTCATCGCGGCCTCTTCGTCGCCGTTCATCGCGACCCTTCGTCGCTGTTCGCAACCCTTCGTCGCTGTTCGTCGCGATCCGTCGCGGTTCCTTCGTCGCTGTTCATTGCGGTCTTCGTTGCCGCCCGCACCACGCATGTTGGTTGCTGCCTGCACCTCTGCGTCATGTGCAATGCTGCCCGAAGCCCGACTTCGCCGCGGGCACTCTAATGCCTTCACCGCGGGTTGGAGTCACTAGCCAGGGCCCGGGCCACGGCCAACTCCCGCTTTGGTCTCGCGCAGGTGAGCTGTCTGACAGGTATTCACGCTACTACTCGTTCACTCTCTTCGCCATCCTGCCCATCATGTGATGGGCCAGGTACCGCACATGACCAATGCTGTCCTTGCTCAGAAATCACTCTGGAAGTTTTGGCGGGCATTGGGGACATTCTCCAAGTCGTTTAGATGAGCCCGGGACAATGGCCTTTCCCGTCCCATCCGTCTCTGGTGTTGCATCATTGCAAAAATGACCCTGGGCTTTGGCTTTGCGGCACCCTTTCCATGTGCGATGAACGTGTGTGTGCTTGACAGTCAACCCCGGAGGCACTTGGTAGAGAATGGAGGGTCGGCTCGGTCAAGACAAGAGCCGGGGCTGCGGGGCCAGCGGTTCGGTGCAGTCGATGCTCGCAGTTTCCTCGCATCTCAGCCAATGCGATGAGCAATTAAGGCGATTATCACTAACAGATGGGCCCCTGATTCTGCCTCAGCGTCAAAACAGGGCTCCCACAAGGGTACGCCTAGGCAGCAGTCCTGTATCCGCATCATTCATACCCTTAAGCCCCAGCGTGCGTTGAACATATCAATCCCAATTCCAAAAAAAAAAACAAAAAAAAACGACCGCATGTGATATCTGTGCGTGAAATGGTGACAACGTTTTGTTATGGCGGGTGGTGCAGAGCTATTGTTAAAACTCTGGATCTCCTCGTCTTTGTGTTCTCATTTGAGTAACTGCATACCAAGGGTGCCAGGCGTCACTGCAACTTGAGTCAAAAGTATCTCCGGAAACGAATTAAATCGCCGAGCCTTTCGATGAGCGATTCTATGATTGGTCGAGTCAGCACGATACAATCGGTGCTTGATGTGGTGCGCCTGCGATGTGAATGGTCGTTCGTGCCCTCCCTACGCTATATGCTCCCACTCCAGCAGCCCTATAATCAGGTGTACAAGCTGCTTTCCGCCCTGTATACGTGTTCTTTTGGATAACTGGGACTCAAAATTCGTCTGTCCGTTGATTGTGGCTGAACCGGGCTCTCACGCTTAGTCCCAACAGTCTGCCTGTAACCTGTTCTCCATCCTCCTTTCATTCAGTTTTCACAACGTTGTTGGAACTAAGGCTAAGACAATGCCGACGAAACACCGACTTCTCCTTGGGCGTTCCCGTTGCCAATGTTCTTCGCCGCGTTTGTCAGATATTGTTGGATGACCTCACAATCGCAGTTCCCATGTTTGAGCAGTTCGTTCTTTAGTATAAGCACTTCTTCCCTGAGCCCCGTGACTGTCGTCGATAGCTGGTAATGCTCCGTATACATCGTCTTCTCAGTCGCCTCGAGGTCTGCCATTGCGGCTTTCGTCTTGGCGCGGCATTTGCTAGCTGCTATACGGTTGCGTTCGAGTATGGATTGCCGGCGTTTTTGGAGCTGGGATTCGTTTGACTGTTCAGACAGTGAGTGGTCGTTCGAGTCGTTGCTGTTGGTGTCTTTTTGGAGTTGGTCTGGTGTTACGGTTTCCTTTGGAGACTGTGTCGACTTTTTGGCATATGGTTCATGGCCTCTAGCAGGTTTCCCCTGAATTAAGGATTTCCTTTTCTCCTGTTTCCTGTCTTCCTTTCTCTTCGACACACTAGCAGACGATATCCTCCTCTTTCTCGGAAACTCCTCTGGTGACGGAGGCATTCGATAATCCCGTTGTCTCGGTTCGATTGTGTTTCTTGGGGACGGTGGGGTGTAAATGATGCTGTTCGTCTTTGAAGAGGCCGAGTGTCCAGAGCTTCTCGGGGAAACGGCAGTGTTCGATGCCGTTTGCGTCATTGATGGTGAAGATGTGTCTTGCGTGAACCACGATAGTGTTGCAAGTTCGAAGTTGTTGCTGCTGCTGCCGCCGCCTGGGACTGTCGTGGAAGGGTAAGGCTGTCCGGAAAGGGTGCTCCCCATCGCCGTTGTTGTGGGGTCATGAGGACTTGCCATTGTGGGAGCGAATCCACTTATGCCATCGCTATTGTTGTCCATGGTTTCCGCCGTCGTAAGCTGTTCGCAATCCATGTTGAAAAGGCTCGGATGGCACAGCTCATTGCGGCTTATCCACCTTGTCATTGAAAGGCCTGGGCCAATATGGTCGTTCGACGTCGTGTTGGTATCATTGACGTCAACAAAACTCGGGTACGGTGGGTAGAATTGGGTATCTATTTGAGCGTCGTTACAGTAAAACCGGTTCTGTATTGGCTTGGGAGACTCTGGGTCTAAGGCGAGGATATAGACAAATGGTTTAGTACCTGATACCGTTGGGTACTGTGTTTTAGTCTGGTCGAACTCGTCAAGTCCGAGCCTGTCGTCTCGTGACAAGGGGTTTGTTCGAGACATCCAAGACGATATGGTAGTGAAAAATGGTTACTGTTGTTCGGTCCTGTTAAGGGACGCTAGGCTTTGAAAGCTGGTTGTCCGATTAGAGTTTCTTCTAGAAGGGCTCTTGATCTTCGGGGTACAATTACCACGAGTCTTCTCTTGTGTTAGATTCTCTTGTCTGAAAAAGCTACATTACTGTGGATTTGCAGATGCTTGAGGGGAGAGGAGTAGGAAGCAACTTTTGTACCTTTTGAATACTAACGTTAATCGGAATCGGAAAATAGACCGGTACCTCAGGCAGACAAGTAAGATATGTGGCAAGGAAGTACAGTCTTGCCGGGAGGACAGCTACCAATAAACAAAGGCGGACTACCTCCGGCGGCGCTAATTAGTTGAAGAGACGTTGAAAGTTGAGGGGGCTGGGTCTCTTCGTCTAACGGCATCCGAACAAAAGGTAGCCCTAACAGACTTAGAGTTCAAATAGCGTTTATTGGGAATGATGGAAACCTGTATGGGATGGCATTTGGTGTTTCGGTTGACAATCTCGATCGAACAAGGCAGAGAAACATCGAAAACTTTAGTCTTTTCGATTTGCCGAGGAACCAGAGATTCAAGGTTCAACATCCAACATTGGATTGGAAGCGCTGAGCGACGTGGAGGACGGGGCAACTTTCAGGTCTCCGCCCAGAGCATTCAGTCCTCCTCCTACTTATAATTACGTCTTCCTTCGGTATTTGTCTCGGCCAGGACCCGGACCTGCAGATCTTGAACCAAGCTCGCGTAGCCGTGGACCTTTGTTTGGGTTACAGGACCCTGAGGGATCGGCCCCACGTCATATCTGACGTCAACAGTTCCCATCGATGGCCAAACGAAGTTCAAACGGCGGCAACTGCCGACGCTAGCCCCGTTTTTCATGCTTTCAGGCGAGCGCCTGCTTGTCTTCCGTCATTGTCAAGCCTAATGCCGACTAGTATATCTGACGAGGTCATTAAGGCTTCTTCTCTCCATTGATGTCATGATCATCAACCTACAGGACTAGTCTACTTGCCCATGCGAGATGCTCAACTTCGTCAAACCCACCAAACTGGAAAAATGATGAAATTACTTGTAAATCGTCCCAGGATTGCGGCATAACTGGCCCGCAATATGTCTCCATGCACTAACATACACAACCCCTGTACGCCATGTGGTTGCAGCCATCCGTCTTCTCCATAGAGGTTTTGCACTTCGGACAGTCCTTGACACCCGGCTTCTTCAAAGGAGCGCGTTTCCAGTTAGTGAAATAACCTTTAATGAACGTGAAGCTACTTTTGAGAGCCAAAAACATCCAAGATCACTTAGATCCACCCCCTTCTGACCTGCCTCCCTAGCTCTCTCGCTGCCGGGTTCAAAGGAACCAGACGAAGCCTGTCCTCCCTGAGAAGCAATCTCCCTCTGTCATTCAAAAGTCAGCGGCCTCCCACAGTAACGGCGACTGCTGCTAGACATCCTACCTGCTTGTCAGGGTCCATATTGGCGAAGCCACCGCTGTGGCTGGCCTGGCCGCCCTTGGATGCAATTTCCTGGACCTCCTCCCTCGGTCTAGACTCTATGGTTAGCGTGCAGCTCTTCAAGAATACCAGCGGCCAATACTATATGGAGGAGCTGGGAATATACCGATTAGCGAAGTTGCCTGGATTCGTATTGGCAGACGACATTCTGTCTATCAAGTTTGCTGCTGCGGAAATTGGGTCTGTGGATGGAGATATATGTCTCTGAGAGTTTTAGGACGTGAGGATTACCTTTAAATGGAGAGAGCTGTGCGATATTAAATAACTACATGAAATCATCTAGTTTTTGGATGAAGTCATCGTTTGGATGAAGTCATCTGGCTTTTCGATGAACTTGTCTTAGTTGCTGCTTGTGGATTCTATGTAGCACATCTTCCAAATGCCAATGGGCGAGCAGTCACCAGAGATCGTAGTGAGAGACTGTGATCGAGTCGCCACGGGTCACTGTGAGAGACCGCGAGTCCATCTTCAAGATACTAACCCACGCCAGGAGTCTCTTCCCAGAGGCGCGCAGCATCTCCTGCGAAGCCAGCTCGCCGTCGGTCTTGAAGCGGCCGCCCTTCCTCGGCGCGGCCTTTTCGTTTCGCGCCGCCACGCCCTTCTCCACGGCGTGCTGTAATGTCGCCGACCACGTGCAAAAGTCCAGGCGCAACATGGTCTCGAGCGCCAGCGAGATCTTGGCGTTGTTCTCGGCCGTGCGGTACGCGAACGGCAGGTAGCACCGCTCCAAGATGCGCGTGCTGATGTCCTCGCGCGCGTCCGCCTCCGCGTCGACGTCTCCGGGCCGGGGCGCCGTGCCCGGGAGCAGGTACGGCATCAGGCAGCGGATTATGGCCACCAGGCTGCCCTCCGGCAGCGGCGTCTCATGCTGCGCTAGGAACTTGGTGAATGCCGCCACGGGCAGCTGCGCGATTCGCTCTGTGGACTTCTCGTAGAGGTCTGGCAGGCTGATCATGCACTTCCCGGGAATGTCGTATGCAGCCTCGGATAACTGCGTTGATTGTCAGCACGGGAATCGGGGAGGGGGGTGTGGGACGGGCACTCGTGACTAGGCAACATACCAGTGCAAATAGACGCAGTCGGAGCGGGATGGTGTCCAACAACGACGAACCTGTCCACAGTGCTGTGTCGTTCTTGACGTCCAAGGCTAGCATCCGGAGGTGTTCTGGAGTTGGTGGTTCCGAGCCTCCAGTGGACGAGTCGTCATCGTAGTCGCCGAACTTGTCGTTGTCGAGGTCGACCCGGTCACGCTTCCTCTTCTTGTTGGTCTTAGATGGGACCTTGTTCTCCCTCGTGAACACTTCCTTGAATATGGCTTGTGACGATGTGTTGCCGTCCGCAAACAGTGCGCTGATTATTGGTTTCAGCGGGCTGACACGGCTATTTTTTGGCACCACGTATGAAACCAGGAGCGATTCCTGGAGAAGCTGGTACTCGTACGACTCGGGGGCTCCTTCTCGCTCGATATCGAGCCTCTTCCTCTCCCGGTAGTCCGCCTCCAGCACGTCCACCATGTATTCCAGCCACGGCTGCCACCATCGCCACCGATGAGGATGCTGCGCGCTGCAGTTGAAGGCCCAGCCGAGGACCCTCCAAAAGTCCTGACCGCGCACCCAAAGGCTGCCCTTGTTGGCCACCTTGCCGCGCACGTGGTCCTCGTCGCCGCTCTCCATCCCGCCCAGCCCGGCCGCGCTCCGGTCGCTGCGCCGCCGGCGGCCGCTCTCGCCGCGGAAGAGGAAGGCGTCGCGGAGGTTGGCGTTGACGGGCCCGACGGTGGCCAGGACGGTGCGCAGGTACGACATGGCCAGGGACGAGACGTCGTGGGCGGCCGTGTCTGCCAGTTTCGAGGTGTGCTTGGGGAGACAGCCAGTAAATGAAACCGATTTAGATGAATGATAATTCTTTCAGGTCTCTTCTACTGGATGATGTCTGTGCCGACGACCTCGAATATCGACGCCGAATGGACCATGGCAGACAACGGCAGTTATATGTTACGTGCATCATTGTGTTGTGTGCCACCGCCCGCATCTATTGACAAGAGAGCAGGTTGACTTTGGGTCACAGGATGATAGTCTTCTATAGCCCAGATTTCTGCCTTTGCATTCCGGGAGCTTCAGAGGTCTATGTTTTTCAGTTTTTCAATATCAAGTAATATCTTTAAGCCGAAATTACTCATAGCTTTGACGAGTATTCACCTCGAGCCAAGTGCATGTGGCTCTGCGTAAAAGTGTCATTAGCAATAGCGGCACTTGTGCTTGCGTCTAGGGCAAGTGCAAAGGCGGCAATTACTCCCGCAAGGCGGCCCTTCATACCTGGCGCGGCACACTTGACCAGCTGAAGCGCCTCCTTCTGGGTTGCATATTTCTCCAACCCGGTCCAACGGGGCTAGTCCGGAACCTGCATGCTCGGTGCCTTTGGAGAGTCGTTTACTCCTCTCCGATTATGGTTTGAAAGATAGGTTTCAGAAGCTCGCAGTCACGGTCGAAGTTCACGGGGTTTTCCGTCCCATTTTCTATGCCATTTTTTGTGCCTTGATTGTGCCCAAGATCTGTAGGCTTGAAAGTTGTCTGTTGCGTCAAATGGCGGCCACCTGGAGGATTGCCTCGACGAATCGAGCACTTTTGAAAGTGACGCTTTAGAACATCACTTCGAAAGAACTTCTCCCGGCAGAGCACACACATGTATAGACGATTTCCAGTGTCTTTCGGTTATCAGCAATCAGTTTTCGTCGAACTTCCGGGGGACTAGAATAACTTACGTCTGGGCATATGACGCTTTAAGTTCTTCGCGCGAAGGTAGGTATTCGTGCACCAGGGACATGTCTTCGACGTGTTAATCGTGGGAGCATCCCTGGGATCTAGGATGATGCGTAATAGAAAGGATAGACACAGTTGTTTGTACATACAAATCTCCCGTCGGCATTCCTCTGAGGAACGTGAGCCTTGGTCGAGGCGATGCTTGCGGTTGAAGGCGCGGGCCCAATTGGTGCGCTGGGTAAGATACCTCGACTCTGGAACCCGACTGAGATACAAGGATTGTCTTTGTCGTGAGGAGAAAGTGGTGACTGCGGGATCATAGTGCTCTGTGCGTAAGGAGAAGCTGAGACACCCTGCGGTAGCACACCATCGGTGGGCATCAGTCGTGGATCAATGGGGATACCGTCACCCAAAGGAAACGCCGGCACCCCCGACTGCAGTTGAACAACAGACATAGACGCCTGGGTCATCAGGGCGAAAGGGACCGTATATGAAGAAATTGTCTGCGCCATTAGGTACAATGTGGAACGTATGAACGGCCAGTCTTGAGGGATATCAGAATTTGTCAAGTTAAAAAGGAAACCGGATATTTGCACCCAAACAAATAGCTCCCGCACCGACCCCTGTGACTAAGCAGACCGCTTGACAGGCATTTACACCAAATGGAACCAGCAGAAGTACCGTACACTATGCAAGTACCATGCCCAGTCCAAGCGTTATACCACATGCAGTTGAGGACCGGCGCACTGGCCTCGTATCGTAGTAGGCAACAGGTAAGGCAACCACGCCAAGTGGAGGAGGCAATAGAAAACGCCAGCTGATAATGCCGGGGAAGGGAAGACAGACTTCCGGATTTTGTCCGTCCAGGGGGACCCGCCATCCTGCGCTGACGCACGAGGACTTTCCTTGCATCCAGCCCAGTTCAGAATGATTGGACTGGAGATACGGAACCTTAGCAATCTATCCATGAGAGGGTCAGCCTTTTCAATTACTAATCAAAGAGCTCCGTATTTGAACACCCTTTCTAGCTGATGTAGGTGGAAGATGTCCGACAGCTAAGTAGATATGCTGCGTTGTAGGGTCGGCTGCAATCTGCGTTGCTATCTGTATATCCTCATTATTAATACTTGTCCACATCGCCGCAATGATGGAGGATTGGTGAATAGAAAGGACTGTTTCTGTTCCCAGATTCAAGTTATTCCTGATTAAATACCAACATGTCCAGGAAAGCTTTAGTGGAAATGATTACGAGGGATCTTCCGTCAGTGAGCAAATTTTCCTCTATATGTTGAAGAAGAACTTGAGGCAGTCCAAATTACATTTCCAGTCTGCCATCAGAGGAACAACAAAATAGCCTAGGGCAGGGACAACAGCAAAGGAACGAACATCCACCGGATCTCGCTACCACTACCGGACATCCAGATGTCGAGCGAATCCGAAAATAGATTAGCAGGGGAGCCGCCGTCCTCAACAAGTTAGAAACAAAAGAATGCAATCGTGTGCACTCACATGGAATGTTTCGATCTCGAGACGTGGCTGAACACACGCCCGATCAAGCAGGCGATCAAAAACGAACAACAGTTCGTTTGTACATCCCCGAAACGTCTCGAGCTCTCGGACCCCGACAAGTGGAAATGTCCCATCTGTTTTGGGGATGCCAGGCCGAGGAGTCTTCGTATCAATAGCTTTCTGCTTGGTGTGCGTAGACAACTGGAGGAGCAAAACAAGCTGGAAACGAAGTCGATACTTGTTGGGGTTGATGGCACGTGGCGGCCCGTCGTCGAGCCAACTGACGACGAGGATGCTGACAGTGATGATTATGGCCCGGTTTCGAAGGGTCCAATCGCGATAGAGGTCAATGAGCTCGACTAGGTGTCATCAGTTGACGTACTGAGATTTTGAAATGGCAAACCAGAGGCCTGGGGTGCTTGCTGATGGTAGCAAGTGATTACAGAGGGCGAGGTCTTTCAGAATGACGCGGCCCAACACTGGACAGGGAAATGTAACAGCGTGAAGGAGAGTTAGAAGTGGCACACCGGTATTTCTCCGCTGTCTTCTCGTTTTGTTCAAACTCTTCGGGTTTAGTGACAACAAACTAGTCGTCATTGGCACCCATAGGACTCGCATAGCTCGGGTTTCGATCAGCTGCGGAATAGAACTAAGAGTGGTCACCGTTGAGTGAAAAGTAGTTGAAGGGAGCCTCTAATGGTTGCGAGATCTCCGGTGCGACAGGTAAAGTGTCAGTATAATCCGTGTGACTGATTGTGCATTTAGCCTCAGCCCCGCTATTTGTTATACGTGCCTCGTTGGAGGGGACCATGCCGTAAAAAGGACTCGGGGACTGGGGAATAGAGAACGGAAGGTTGTAGTAAGACCGCTGCTGGCCGTGCGTCAGGGGGTTAATTTCGTCGAAGTCGTTCGACCGCATCGTATTTGAGATGTCCTCGACAGGCTCATCGTGGGAGACCGTTCCCTCAAGTGATTGGTGAAGTTGCCTAAAACCACTGGTACCAAGAAAGTCCAGCGGAATAGGGAGTGCAAAGTCTGACTGGACATTGTCGAGGCCAAAGGTCGGCGGTTGCGTTGTTTGCGGCACACTGCCTATGTAACGAATTTTGTCTGCGATGACTGTGTCATCTTTGCACTCGATACTTGCTCGAGTGCAATCCTCGCATGGCCTTTGGGGTGAGCATCTTGTCTTTCGTGCCCGGCAATGCCGGCAAGCTATCCTCACCCGTGGTGAATGCTCAATTAACATATACCGCGGAGTATTGGAGTTCATTGTGTAGAAAGGTAGGAAAAGAGGAAAACAATGACCGAGTAATCCAGTGCTTGTGGTAGTTGTGTCTGGAACGGTAGAAGCGTCGGGCTCGATAAGACGGGGATTCAGCCGGTTTTTATATCCATTCTGGACGTCAATCCGAGATTTTCCACAATCAGACCTCCAGGGCATGGCACGAGTAATGCTACTGGTTGACACCTCAACTTCGTATTCATCCCGGAGAAAAGAGACCATCTCATCCCGGTACAGCCATGGTTCGTTGGTTAGCTTATGGCATAGCGCATCGAGCATTATTGGTGTAATAACTCGATGGCCGACCGATTCTATTCGGCGGTGTTCTTGTGGTCCCATATCGACGGACATTGGCACGGATTCGTCGAACTGCACGTTCGTTGCACTCGACTTTAGTAGCTATTTTCCGGGTCGATGTTTCATGAGCATTACTAACACACTGTTTGCACATGTGGAAAAAGCGATTAATCACCGCCCAATAGGTGGAAAGCCGCTAGAGGGATTCGATATCCTTACCAGGAGCGAGCTGGTGCAGAAAGACCGCGACACAACGCGCACGCCGAGCCCACAACCACCGCCAGGGGGAGAGAGGCAGAAGAGGAAAGTTGAGTGGGCATTAGAGACAGACGATGAGGATGAGGATGGGCACAGTGATAAACAGGAGCTGCGCTGGGAATGAGGTTCTGTGTGAAGATATAGCTATGAATCCAGTCCACATAGCCTGAGCAGGGACCTCGCTTCGTTGGTTCGTCTGACTCCAGCAGTCTCATCCGAAGGTTGTTGATCGTATGAAGAGCTCCTCTGTTCGGCTCTGACTGAGGAGTGCATTGTACGGGAGTGATGTCCGGGACCGGCTGTGCACAGCCAGCTCGTTCGAGGAAGGCATTAATGATGAGACCCATCTCATTTCGGCAGATATCCGACATCGACATGTAACCGGACTGATGTGAGTCAAGTAAGTAGCGCTCGCGGTGCTTCTGGTCATACCAGGCGAGACAGTAGTGGTCTCTCTGTTTGTCTTGAACGAGAAACACGATAAGCCTCTTCAAGGAAAGGTGAGCAGGTATGGTATCGAGGGTAGTGTGGCTGGTCTGCTCCCGACGGGATCTAATGGGTGCTTGCACCACATGGACGACATCTTGGTGGTATTGAGCAAAGTGGCTCATTCCAGCTAAGATGTGGACAGGACGTGGTTGCCAATCTTTGAGCAGATAGCCTTCTAATTCGTAGATGAATTAAGCCTTCAAATCCACTAGGAAAACGTGATTTTGTAGTGTAAATAGCGTAGTAGTATAATTCGTAGACCCAATTGTAGCCCGTAGCCTCCCGCAGTATGTGACCGAAGTCTCTCTAAATGTGAAACATTCCTATGTAAAATATGTCTAGAATTCGTAAACTACCCGATTCGGCAATTCCCGCATGAGAAAATTCTGGGACTTTTTTGCCACCTTAGGCCGATAATCCCCGCCACACTTGTCAGGCCTTCGAGGGGTTTCTGCCGGCTCTAAATACTGTGCTCGCCAGCACTCTTAGGTAATACGCCTTTTTATTCTGCCGCATTTATGAAGTACACAATCCACGAATCCATCCACCATCTCTGTCTTATCGCGGCCTGTTAGAACCGGGGCCGTGCGAGGGCGGGGAGGAAGAGGAGCCCTGGCCGCCCTGCGAGGAAGAAGTGTTGTAAACCCCGTAGACGATGTCCGACTTGACCACACCGATGGGGGAGGAGTAGCGGAGGACCTCGTTCCAGTTGATCTGGGAACCGCCCGGCGGCGAGGGCCTCGAGGTTCTGGAACCGGATGAAGATTGTTGGTGGGACATATCGGTGCTGGTGGGAGTGGTATATTTAGCTAGTAGTCTTCTTACAGTTTAAAAGACGTTACCTGCTGGATTTCTGGGAAGGATGTGATTGAATTCTAACCTTAGACAATGAAGTTTGCACGATATGCGGCGGTAACAGCACAGGGATTTGTTCGAAAAGGTTTAGAAAAGAAAAGATTTGCAAAAGAACAGTGCTCGTTAATAATGGGATCGTGCCAGTGAGCTAGGCCGGTATTAAGGAATAAAAGGAGGGATGGATTGTATTTTGAGAACTAGGGGTGGAGGGGTACATATTTATGCTACCCATGTCCAGGGCTAGTATTTGTCACCCGCCACTGGGACCCTGTATGCCCATGTATGTTAGTTCATAACTTTGAAGCTGTGACTCTGGAGAGCTTTGATAGCATATTTGCAAACAGCCCTTCCTTATTATCTTATTTCTTTCTTTTGTAGCATGTTTCTTTATCAACTGTTTTAGCGACACTCTATTGGGCGCTTGGATATAGTTGCCACGTTTATCCCTCTTCATCCTGGTCGTCAAGCTTCCTCTTCTTATCCCTCAACTTACTCAGCTTATCAGCGTTGGAGTGCAGATGCGCCTTGAAGAAGCCTCCCCATAGGCACTGCCACCTTGCCAGACCATGATGAGGCTCTGCTGGCGTGCAAGTCAAAAAGGGCCCATCTTACCCGTCTCTCCCAGTTAGGATCTCTCCCAGGTAGGATCTGTCGAGAATCCAACAAGTCTTCTGTCAACAAGAATCCGCTATCTCTTTACCTGACCATCCACCACCCGCCGATTCCATACCTGCAACATTGGCAACCTACACACAAGTGGTTCGCCAGTCTCCTCACGGACGGACACTTCCCGCGCACCCTCGCACCCGAGTGGCCCTCCGTCGGCCAGACCATCCAAAATCTACCTTGCCATCGGAACAATCACCAAGAACGATAAATGGCCTATCGCGACGAGCCTGCGACAACTCGGGTTTACTATGAAAACGAGTATCATTTGAGCCGCTCTGCCACCCCACGCGGGGGTGACAAGCAGTATCGCTCTCGGCGCGACGAACCGCGAGGTTATAACGACGACGACGAGTACTATAGAAGGGAGGAGCGCAGACGCTATGAGCTGGCACATCCGCCCAAACAAGAGCCTCCGCCCCGGCGAGAGAAGTCATCATTTTTGGACATTTCGAGCCTAGACACTAGGAATGTAAATAAAGGCCTAGCTGTGGTATGCGCTGTGGGGGCAATTTTCCTTGCACGTAGGTCTCGAACCAGGCCTAGAGTCGGAGGAGGAGAGGCGCCCAGTTCGGCGATTGAACTTAAGTTTGCATTTGCGAGGAGTAGCAGGGACACGGATGGATACAGTCACCATAGATATAATTTCCTTTGTTTCATGTGATAGTATTTACTCGGCAACAATCATCATACCCATTCATTCCTCGTCTTCTTCAACATTGCTCGCCGCTACGGGCCTATGGCTGAGGCCATCTCAGTCTTTGCCTACTCAGTCTTTCCCCACTCAGTGAAGAAGCCCATAGCACTATCCTAAAGAATCCGGATATTCGCGCACCCAAAATCGGATGCCGCGCACCTTTTTCTGACTAATCATGCCGCCCCCTGTACCTAAATTTAAAAACACTATGGGTTCGCCATACAAATAGTTAACGTAATTACACCGACAAACATGCCGCTACATGCCACTATTCCCACACACTCAAGGGCACCAAATAAGCGCTATTAGACCCAAGTATTGCCAAACGTTGCCCAAATTAAGCAAATTAAGCGCTATTAGACCCAAACATTACCCACGTTGCCCACATTGCCCACATCGTCGCCTACATAACCTATCTAGTCAAATAGTAAGTCAATAAAGCCGGGCATCACGGCAACGATCTCGTCCTGCGTTTCCTTGGCGCCCTCGCCGCCGCCGGTGCCCTCGCCGCCGTCGCTATCGACGTCGCCAGCCGTGAGGTCTACACATAGCAGCCGGTTGACAGTCCTCTATGCCCCCGTCCGCTGCTTTTTAGCCGTTGGCCTTAAACTTAAGGGTATAGCCGCCGGCAATGCCATGCCTTTGGCTCTTCGCTTCTAAGGCTGGCGGTTGCTTTGCCTCGTAAGCCCGGCCACTAGTTGCTAGTCTCGCCGGACGGCTTCTCGCTGGCCACCGCCGCTACAGCTGTCCTCTTCATCCAGGGACTAAAGGATTGAGTCATTATGCTCAAAGGCCGAGTTAATACACTAAATTAAAGCTATCGTCGCCCTTGTTTTATCGCCAGCCTTACTGCCTAGACTGGTCGTCATTAACATCATCCTCTTGCCCATCACGGCCTTCCCACAGCTGCTACTGCTCTAAAAGACGCCTTTCTCGTTAGCTACAAATATGGCTATCTCACAAGGTCTCCCCTTAGTCGCCGTGACCTTCTTTGGCGAGAAGACCGTAAGAAGCGGGTTTTCAAGTAAGAGATCACAGTCAAGCCAGTAAACTTTGTAAACATCTGCCTTCTCAAGAGAAAGGTCTGCTTCCTCTTTATCGGCCATTCAATTAGCACAAATTAAGCCGTAATAAGTATAGATAGGGCAGTTGTAGCTTAAATCCATATAGTAGCCTCGTGGGGCTTTTTCTTAAAGCATCTTTAAAGCATGCTGTCTAGCATTCGCGAGAAGCTCTAGTGCCGGCCACGATACCTGGTAAGAAACCCTTTCTAGCCACTTCTACCTATTAAACTTCTAAAGCAAAAGTGTCTTCTGGCAGGCTTCCTCAATTTGGATGCGTGGCGTTGGCGAGAACGTTCGGATATTGGGATGTGAGATGGCGAGAGAGATTTTTGGCGTAGAGGATGCTGGTCAACTTCGCGCGGCCGTACTGTGCTATTGGGCTGTAGTCACTGTTCAGTTCTTTGAGGCTCTCAAACTTGGTATCCTTTGGTGCTGCTTCGTGTCGCTTTCGAATATGCTCGCTAGGTGCTGCTATCCTACACGGTTACTTGCGTCGGGTCGGGCACGCCTATCGAGTTCTGCTGCGGAAAGCTCGAGGGTTCAGGATGCAGTACGAAGATTCGTGGGCCTCTCTGTGTAGTCGATGCAACTCCTAGCGTTCGCTGCGCTTCGAGGACTTTTTCTGGGCACGGGCTGCTCTTTGAGGCTATCGGGGCGATCCTGTAGGTGTTTGTTCGGTGGCTGCCTTCTAGGAGTCGAAAGGGCCATTCTGAGCATGAGCCACTCGTGGGGAGCCCCGCTAGGGAGTTATGTGAATCAGAACGCGCAAAAAAGAGGGTAGTATTCAAGTGACAGTATCTCTGGAGCTACAATAATTCCCAAGGATATTTGTGGATAAAGTCGACCTTTTCTGTAAGGGAACGAGAAGCGTAGCGAATACAGAACGTGTTACTACTATGTCGTAACTAATCTCTAGAGAACAAGTCTCTGTATTCTACAGGCCTTGTGAGTGGGAGAGCCCGTGGCGCCTCACGTGCGCTCCGCCCTCGACTTGGAAGCGTACCCTATGCAGTCCTACGCTTACATTTTCCCTACCTGCGTCTCTTGTCGTTTTCCGACTTCTCCAGAGTCGCACTACGGCCCGGTGAAGATCCGACGAAGACCCAATAGGCCATTTTCACTAACGTTTCATTGTCCCATGCCACAGGAAGGGAGCGCCCCAGCCACCTTCACATATGAGGGAACCCAGGGACGGGGTGCGAGCATAGGGAGGACGCAGCGCTCACACCGCGAAGGAGGGACATCCTCAATTATAAAAGGAGGGAGAAGGAAGGATGAAAAGGAAAGAGGAAGGAAGGCAACGATCAGTAGTTTTCTATCCTCTAACATACCGCTCCTACACCACTCCTACACTGTGCCTACGCTGCGTGTACCTATTCACTCTACTTGACCCTTCACCCTGACAGTGTGTTCGGGTAGGGGGGGTCAGATGGTATTCGCATCGTCGCCAACTATGTCAACGCACTACTCTAAGAACATTTTGAACTCTCTAGCAATGAAGTCTTCGTTCTCGTGCCACTTCTTCTTGATGAATTTCTTTAGAACTCCAAAGTACTCCTCAATGGATTAAAGTTGGGCGAGTAGGGCGATAAGAAGTACTTTTGCTGGGGAAATTTATATTTATATTACAGAGGCTTCCCGACGAATCTTCACGCTCAGGGCTGGGCGAGCACCGTCAAAATGACATCCGGTGTCATGCCGTAACAGTGCCGTATGTTCTTCGCGACTTTTGGGAAGCTATCATTGGAAGCTTTCGCCACTGAAGGAACGCGAAGGCTATTGCATGAAAACCTGCCAGATGGTCCATTTGATGATGGAAAGATCTATTTTGCCAAAAATAGAGGGCAGGGCCATCTCAAAGACGGAAATGGTAAAGTGTCCAAGCCAGACTGGTGCCTGTACCAGAAGACGGAGGATTTGGAAGTCGAAGACCACTATGGAAATCTGCTTCCGGGAGATATCAAACCGGCAAAGAAGTGGAAGGCGGACTGGATCAACTCCCCCAGACTCCACGAGAAGAAGAAGGCGGATCTTGTGCTGGAGCAGCTCACCAAGTGCGCACCTACCAGGTTAGAAGAGGTTCAGGGAATCACTCGTATGGGTGATTTATGTACCTGAAGTAGTTTCCTTTGTCTGATATTGTCGTTGTGCGTGGGTGGAAACTTTGAAAGCGCAAAGGAAAGCGAGTTGAAAAGCGTTGGAAAAGCAGGGCCACTTCCGTCGTACGGCACGGCCTCACTTACACGCAGGAAGCACGAGAGAAGGCAGCTCAACCTGCCCACTAGGAAAGTCATGCTAGCTACGAAAGGGGAAGCACGCACGGGTAGTTCAACCTGCGACGTCGTGGATCAGCCGAACGGTCATCAAAGCAAAGACTGCCAGTGTTGGAATATCACTTGGCATGGGCTGTACGCTGATATCCACGGCTTGGCGGAATGACTAAGCAGTATTTGGAGCTGCAGCGTACGGAGTACTTATCGTACAGCTGCCCAGAAGCTCCCTCTTTGTACGTAAGAGAAGCAAGCAATGAACAACCAACCGAACCATCGTCAACGCGGTACCACGTACGTACATACAAGAAAGCCCATTCAACATTGTGACAATTTAATAGAGACACCTGTACACAATCCCTTGATATTGTTTTCTAATTTTAGGAAACGAAATCGGAACTCGTAAATTCTGGGACGAGGTTGGTTACAGCAACTGCTCCGTTTCCTAATTTAAGAATTCTTGTTCCCAAAGGTAGTAAAACACACACTAGACGATGCAAAGCTGACGTTCTTAGATCCTGGGAAAGACCCCATATTACAATATAAAAAGGTTAATGGAATTCCACATTGGATGTCCGAATCTGAAGCTCACAATTCTTTTCATGCTATATATGTCAATCGAAGATGGCACAGAACTTAAACCAAAACTCACATCACGCAGAGATAATCAAGAATGCTGTGGACAAGCCAGGATCAATAAAATCAAGCGCGACCACAGCAAGGAATGGTGGAGATAAGCCTTTTGAATCCGCACCAAAGCTGATCGGCGAGGGCACCGTGGCAGCAAATCCTTCAACCAATCTGCCGAAAACGATGCGTTTACCAATGTTAAAGAACAACAAGCCCTGAACAATTCTGATACCCAAAACGAGGAAACGCGCATATCCTGCAAGGGGCTTTTAGAGACTAACAAATTGGCTCAAAGATTGTGTAGGAAACGTAAATTCAGCGAAGTAGCAGGGGCAAGTGATGTTGAGGAACCTGTGTCTAAGAGGCTGAGAATAATGTAGCTGCACGCCTCCAAAGAAGTAAATGGAGCTTTTCATCGGCATGGGAAAATAAGGGATGTAGGAGTATCTGAATTAAATCGATCAGTCTGTCATGCTTGAAATTGATTCGTAAAGTGTACGAGATATAATTAAAACCGTCGCCCGTGCCATTTTTTTTAGCATCGTCAAGTTGTGATCGCCATATCTTTGGCCAGATATACCGAATTATCGTTCGCTGTGATAATACTGTATAATGCAACAAAGACGATGAAAGAGGACAATGGGACCCATAATGCCCTTTTCTCGAATCTCATACAAAAATCGCCCAACCCAACTGAGCAAAGCATGACCCTTATAAGCCCTTAAGTACGCCTTGCCCAACTTGGTCGACACCCTATGTGTCCTACCACATCGCGACTGAGCAGCCGTCTCCCGCACCGGCCAAGGATGTATATGCGGCGTACAAATATGCCCTGACGCCCGCGGCCGAGCAACAAGTTAAGGGCAGCCACCTCACATGCCTGTTGACTGAGGTTACTTAGATCAGTGACTACAGACATTTACCTGACCGTAACATGCGTTTTCTGCCTCCTCAGGCAACTGATCTTCACTCTCGACTGCTGACATTGGCTCTGCTCCTGCTGTATTGTCGTTAGCAGCGTAGTATGTCGAAACCACATGTGCTCTTTATCAAAGTGTCCCAGTGTGAAAAGGCAAGGGGTAGGTGCGCTGCCTATAATTCAACCAATGAGAAGGCACTTAGTCGTGTCCTGAGTTTATATTAGTGAGATAAGGTTGGTCTTGTGGAGGCCTCAAAAAAAAAAACAGTTCAGCCTGATTTGGACCAGATGTAGAGAGGGAACCATAGTCATCTTAACCCCGGCTGTATTACAATGACAAGGCCACCACAATCATGAGTGAGGCAGACCACTTCCATATTTTCAACAAGGCAGGCCCTTGAAATACTCGCGGGAGACCTCCATGGCTATAACGTAACTATTTCATTTCCATGCTAATAACGGCATTATAAAGCTGCACTGTAAACTCGAAAGATCTAAAATCAGGCGTGATAGTTGACTTCTGCATCATTCAAATGCAAACTTGTACCGGTATTAAATGATTCTTTCCGGACTTTGAGAGCGCTCCTATCTAACATACTTAACATGCTTACGTTGTAGCCTTGCCACCACACAACAATCTTCACACCCATGGAGTGCATCCAACAGTCACTCCTGCCTACTACAACTCCAGCCGGGGTTTTCCACACAGATATATAAGGCGGCCAGCTGTCCCTTCAAAGTATTTTCCTGGCTTCTTCTCTTTGCCTTCTTTCAAACAATCAACCAAGCTGAAAAAAGACTCCTGAATACATCGTCAACAATCATTCCTCTCGTTGGGCATCTCTTATATGAATAAAGACTAGTTACATCCCACAATGGCAGCCGAACATGCTCCATCCAAGCATAACCCAGACGCAGACCACGTCCAGCTGTTTTCTGGGCAAGGCACGACTGAATACACGCGAAATGGTGCGTCCTGGTCAGCTTCGTCGTTTGTGAGCTGGAGTAGCCCAGTCTCCGAGGCAGAGGCGAGAGACTTGCCCCGTTCTAGTAGTCCAAAATGTCCAAGTCGTCCTGCCGAGGACACTGCTCTTTTACAACCAGACATCAAGAACGGATTTCATGACAGAACCAGCATCGAGATTTACCAAGCCACAGAAGTTCTGTTAAACCTACAGGAGGATCGGTCAGGCAACAGCGACTCGACCTACGATATGGGCGGAGAGCTCTACACCCTCTTTCTCGACGATTACAGCAATGCAAATCAGTATACAACTTTACTTAGCGTCGAAGACGTTGATAAGTTGATGTCCCAGTCCGAACAAGGTCATGAGGTCGCTGAAACAGACCTCTTAATGTCTTCACAACGCCACGGGTCATCTCAGGCTTTGTCCAAGCCTAAGATGCAAGCAGACTTGTCAACAAATAAATGAGTTCAAATAAATTCAAATAAATCCAAATCAAATCAAATCAAATCAAGCTAAAACGAATTCAAATCAAATCAAATCGCAGGGGCCGGATTTATTTGGATATCTGAATTCATTTAGATAATATGCTAGCCAATCACCGCGTGTAACCCGGGACAAGTTGACCCACTCTCGGCCAACACGCGTCGCGCCCATCGCGTGTGGAATTGCCTGAATTAGCCTCCGCTCGCGGCCCCGCTCCGGTCAGAATTGTATCCATCCTCTCGCTACAATGGTTCATTCTAAGAGTACCGATATCTCAGCAGCGCTGATTTCAACACCTCCTTCTATCGCCAACAGCGATCCCTATACGGCGGCCGGCTTCAATCGATCCGATGACAATAGAGAAGCGACAGAGGACACTTCTTCCTCGGCTGGTCACTCGGCGTACGAAGGCATCAATTGGAACCGCCTTCCAGGATATTTAGCCAGTAAGCAACGAAGAAGACAGCGGACGGGATGGGTTTGGGAGCACGGATACGATATCGAGAAAGATAGCTCCGGTCACCGTTTCTGGCTCTGCAAAGAGTGTCACCGGGCGAAGGACGGGTGTGCCTGGTCCCCCATTCGGGCCCCCATGGTCTCGGCCCTCGCAGGATTTAGGTCCGGGCCGCGAGTGTGGTACTTAAATGGGGGAGAAGACGCAGTTGGCGCTCAGCCTTTTTGGGGGGGGGGCGGCGGGTTGGAGGGCGGCAGGGCTCACATGGAAAGGAAGGGCATGTACGTTAAGACACCCCCCGCTTCAACGTACGGGAATACTCAAAGAGAGCAGGAGAAACCACGTTAACAAATAAATCATGAATCTAATCTACGCCCGACCAGACGCAACATCACAGCACTCTAAAACATTGAACAAGCCAACACAGGCAGCACAGAGGACAGCCGGTGGCTGACGGACGACCAGCATTGGCACAAACATATCCCCGGTTCCACAGAGAAACTTCATTATACCAATATCAAGCCCATTATCAAGTTTTTCTCGCTTGCGCAAAACGCAGAGGTGTAAATAGATGTGTGCGTCGTCTTCGTAAACGTCTCTGGGTATCAATATTTACATCATCCCTGGCACCATAAAAGACAAGAAGAAAAACAAACAAACAGAAATCCCACAAACATGCTGACCAAAAAGGGAAACGGAAATACCAGCAAAACCCAACCAGTCTAATGCATCCGTAGCAAAGGCAGATGAAACACATGTATATCCGCCGCCGCAGCCGCCCCCCATTTGGAACGGCGCGATGCCCACATTGCCAGATTTAGATAGGTGACGCCAGGGTCAATGATATGGTAAGGAGACCAAACAAAATGCCGTACCCAGTTCAATCACAGGCCTGTTATCCCTTCCGCAGGCGCTTCTTCTGTTTTGATAATCGAGTGTACGGCTCCGCTCTGGTAAACGCCAAGATGTAAGTAACCATGCGATGTTGTAGTTCCCAACTCCGGGACACGAGGTCCGTCGAAATGTGCTGAGTGGATCCGCCTTTTCGTGATCCTGTCTGATGTTAACCCGCCCTCTCTATCCATTTCTGTGCAAATAATACCAGTAATTGACCACATGCAGGCCCCCGCCCCCCGGCATGCTCTGAACCCGTCGACACGGGAATCCGTGTTGTCAAAGGAGAATGTGCTTCGCGTGAGGTCGCTAGAAGTGTCGAATCAAGGCCCGGGATCGGCATTAGGGGAGGCCATGGACAAAGGCGAGTAAGGCGTTTGTCCAGCCGGCGACTTTAGTAAAAGCTCCGTGATCTTGGGTGTCAGTTCGCGGGCGCGGAAAGGTTTCGAAACGATATCATCCTGCAAGGAGGGGCATTGCAGGTCAGTTCAGGCAACATAAAAACATATCCCCGCAAGGTTCAACATGGCTTGTACATACCATCCCAGAGGCTAATGCTTCCCCAATTTGCTCAGGCCTCACGTACGCCGTGACTGCGATGATCGGGATGTGGGCCGTGAGTACGCCCTGCTTCTCCAGCTCCCGAATCGTACGCGCGCACGTTGTCCCGTCCATTACGGGCATCTCCAGGTCCATAAGTATGATGGAGACATCGATCATGTCCTCCTGTTCTTCGATGGGACTCAACGGCCCGAAGCCCTGGGCAATTGCTGCCTCATGATCCCAGTGCCTTGAACGCTGGAGCTTCTGAATCGCTTCGCCTCCATGATTCGCCAGGTGTGCCCTGAAGCCCGAGTTCCTCAGCAGCCGACCCAGCACCTTCTGGTTAACCTGGTTATCCTCGACAACCAGAACATCTATCGTCCCGGGATTGATAGCTGGTTGTATCGTGAGAAAATCAGCCCCGTCTGTATGGGGGCTAGGAAGCTGCGGCTCAACAGATTTGCGGCTCTTGATGTAAAAGGCGAAGGTACTACCGACGCCTTTCTCGCTGACGACGCCAATCTGACCGCCCTGTAGCTCTGTGAGCATCCGCGAGATGAAGAGACCGAGCCCAGATCCACCATACTCGACGTGTGTTCGAGGCGAGGTCTGCCGGAATCGTTGGAATAGCATCGACCGCTCCTCGTCTGTCAGACCAGGCCCAGTATCCGCCACACAAACGTGCAGGTTGAATTTCTCGCCAGTGCCCCAATCGGCCTTGTCCGTGATGTCTTGCTGGGTCTCCGGGTCGTCCTGGAAGAATTCGATCCCACATATTTGGGACTGGCACGCCTCCTTGGACGCCGCGAGAGTGATGACGATGGACCGTTCCTCTTGCTTTTGAATGAACTTGATCGCATTGGTGAGGAGGTTGATAATAACCTGTTGTAGGCGAGCCGGGTCGAGTCGTGCAAGCTCAATCCCCAAGTCCCGGTAGGACTGATCGATGCGAAAATCGGCCTTGATGCTGCTCGATGCCAGCTCCGCGTCGAACATCTTGAGACTTGCTTGTATGACTTCCACTGGACTGACAACAGTCGGCGTTACTTCCACCATCCTGGAATCGAGCCTCGACAGCGTCAAGACATCGTCCACGATTCTCTTTTGGTGGTTTGAGCACAGCGATATGGTATTGGCGGCTTCGAGACAGGTTTCAAGCATTTTGCTCAAGCGCTTGGCTACCTCGGGTTCGCTCTTGCGATATGCACCGATGCTGCCGATGATTTCGTCTGCGCACTGGCACAAGGCGCTCAGTGGGTTGCGCATCTCGTGACTCGTCATGTCAATGAAGTTTTCTTGCTGCCGCTTGAGCTCAACTGCCTCTTCCCGGCGCTGGTTTTGGAATGCCTCTGCCCATTTCTGCTGTGAAATGTCGGTTATAACACCAAAAACGGCTTTGACTGCCCCGTCACTGTCCTTCTCGGGATATGCGCTCATCAAGGCCCACGTATCAATAGGGTGGCCATTGAACTCGCGACGTGCTTTGAACCGGAACTCTTGGACAATGGACACCTTCTCGTCGATCAACCTCCGCCAGGCGGCCTCGATGGTTGGCCTGTCAACAGGCAGGACGCTCTCCATCCATGTGTTGATTGAGTTGATTGTCCGGGGATGCCTCGAGATCTCCCACCACGAGTCGTTGCAGAAGTTGATGTTCCCTTCTGCATTGGCGATAAAAATACCGACAGGAGCAAATTCCGCCAGCCGCGTAAATTTGTACTCGCTTTCGACGGCCTCTTGTGTTCGCAGACGCAACTGAATTGAGAGTTGTTGGCGGTCCAACGCAGCAAGGCGCGCGGCCTGCTGACCACGCTTGATCTCTTCTTCGAACAAGACTACCGAGGCCATCGAAGTAGCCAGTTGTCGGCACATGAGGTTGACGAACAATCGATAATCATCGTTGTATGGCCTCCGGGGATTGATACCCATGACGACAAAACCAACAACGGTGTCGCCGGTGGTGGGATGAACAGGAAATACGACGATGTTCCTGGAAGGATCGCCGAATCCTCGCCACTCGATCCCCTCTATGAGGCTCTGTGGTAGTGTCCCATCGTCCTTGGACAGGACAACAGGGACCATCGGCTGTGCCATTGACCTCCTCATGTACGGCGCAAAGCCTTCCTCGCTGGTCTTCAGATCGATCCATGGTGTCGCAGCTGGGTGGTCGGCGGATATTCCTATTGAGCCTTCGAGGATGATTTGCGGAGGGTTGACCACGCTGCCTGAATGCATCGACGAGAGCTCGCTTTCTGAGTCTTCGGTGACTGAGTAGATCAGGGCGAAAGGAATGTCCCACTCATTATATTTCATACTTTCGTGAACACGCTTCCAGAATTGTCCCACGTTGCGAGCATGCGATGTGCTCTCGCCAATTTCGCGGAGCGTAAGCATCCTCCTTTCATTGACCTTGCGGCGGGTGTTCTCGAACGCAGGATTGTACAGTGCCACCACGGACCCATCGCAGCCTAGGAGTGGGACGATAGACCAGTTAAAGAAAGTTTCCTCTAGGAAACCATTTCGATTCAGGAAGAGCCGATCATCTTGTTTCATTGTGGCCTGCAGACGAGAAGGTTAGCCGAAGCTCGCCAATATAGCGCCTTTTGTGCAACGCGACTGTTGGCTCGGAAATCTTCTCCAGCACTCTGGGCCAAGGGTCCCTGGCCGCCCGGCAGTACCATAGGGCCTTGAAGGGCCTGACCCCGCTCCGCCTCTCGTTTATGGGGTGTAGATACTGGAGTCTACAAAGCGTCTGTCCCGGGGGGGGGGGTGAGGAAATGACGTTACCTGGCCATGGTTCCACGCAGCATTGAAGACTGGCTTTATCTCGTCCCATATTTCCGCGAAAGCCTCAGTATAAGACTGGCCCATCAGCTTCGGGTGCTTGTTGCCTGCCAAATCTAGGTATGCCTCGTTGTAGAGCGCCGTGTGCTCCGGTCCCCAGTACATGGCAGCAGGGTGTGGACTGCCCATAATCATATTGGACATGGTTCGCAAATCTGCTGGCCATCCTTCAATGGGTCCTAGAGGGGTGGCCGCCCAGTCCTTCGATCTGGCGAACTGTAAATGTGGCAGCATGCTGCTCGTATCCACTATCCTGGTCCAATCAAACGACACAGGACAAGCTAATGGATCGTCACAGTCGTAGACGTCGTCTGTCGTAACGATTGGTGTGTCCGGCCTCATATCCCTCAGGTCCCTGGGCTCCGAGTGTGCGCGGCGTGAGGCAGCTAAGGCCTGATCCGGCTCAACATCGCCAAAATAATCAAGGTCGCTGAGGGCTCTCTCTCGGCCGGGGGTGTGGGTATCTCGGCTAGCGCTCTGTGCTTGAGATCGTTGTTCGAGAATCGACGAAGCGCGTGCTATGGGAGCCGGCGAAGTGGGTGTAATTGAGACTGCGGCGCTGTTGCCACTGACGAAGCGGAAACGATTTCTCACGGTCGAGCATGTCCAACTGATGCCTCCATATGACAGCGACGGCAAACACACATCCATGGGCCTCTTTTCTTTTACAAAGCTGACGGTCCATGCTTTGAACCGGGAGAAATCGACGCTGCCCTCTGCGCTTTTGGAAATCAGCTCGTCTACTCCAGCGGCGGCCCTCAGCGCTGCATTGCGCCAGACTACCTTCAATGGACCAGGGCCGAAGTTTGACGTGTCCATCAAGTCGATTATGAAGGTTGGCCGCTCGTCTTGATCCAGTAGCTCGATCACGCCTACGCCATGGAGATCCTGTAGTTCTGGTGACATCAAGCGACTGTCCAGGCCTCGGGAAGACTGACTCCCTGCGGACCCACCGCTGCCAGGGGTGCTCATGCTCTGAGCTCTCGCCGGGCTCGCAGAGCTGACGTGCCCCCTAGGGAGCCTGACGGTTCTAACAGTGCCTTGCTCATCGCGCAGGCGGTGTATCATGGCACCGGATGGCTCCGAAGTGGAGAAGCTTGGTGGTCGACCCGTCATGTGCTTCGAAGATGAATTAGAGAAAAACAATGGCGAGACACCGTTGGACAGGGGCAGGTCCTCAGGAATTCGAGGAGGAGCAAGCTTGGGGAGGTCAAGACTGCCTAGTGTAGGTCGGCGCGGCTTCTTCGCTGCTGGGGTAATAAAAGCGTCGTCGAGTTGGCCCTGGTCAACCGGCCGTTTCGTCCGACGCGCCTTGAGACTGGGTAGCGCGAAGCCCTGGCTGTCGGGCGGCTTCCAGGGTTGTGCCGGTTTACGAAAGGGAGGAGCGGCCCAGGCAAAAGATGGTGAATGGAGGCCGTTGACAGAGGCGACGGCATCAAGGCCAGATTGATCGCGAACGGTGGCAGCAGCGGTCAGACCATATCGGCTGATGTCGAATCCGCGCCCTGTGACCAGCTGGGCAGCAAGTCTGATAGCCTCCTCCGAGGGTTGGTGACAGTTTCTGCTTGCGCCCGGCGGTGGTTGTTGTGGATATGGGTGCGAAGGCGTAGCCACAGTGGCAGTCAGAGGCCCAGGGGGTATCGCCGGGTAGCTAGAAGCCGACAAGAACGAAGCAGACTGGTGGTTGCAAGGTGCGGAAGCGGGAATAGAGGCAGAGGCGGAGGTAGAGGCAACGGAAGGCAGATCGGCCTGGTTGTTGATAGGTAAAGCAAATTTACGCAGCGAGGCCTTGGGTTCCAGAGTCATGAAGAGAGAAGAAATCGAAGGCTGTCGAACCGACGATTGTCAGTCAACGGCCCCCGTCTTCGTACACCGGATAAAATGGCAAGGGTAGGAGGAAAGCAGCTAGCATAAGTATGGCATTGGAGGAGCGTACCCGCAACGCAGCGGAAAAAGCAAGCAGGGAATGATAGACAAGGCGTGGGCCGCCAGTGGAGAGGGAGTAGAGATGCTGGGGAAGATCGAGATGTGGCCAGGGCCAGCGAAGAAGAGCCAGGGGTAGCACTCGGGGGGGGGGTTCTAGTGCGAATCTCATACAGGAGTTGGGAGAGCTGATATCCAGGCCACCCCCAGGAAGAGTGAGGACGAAGGCGGGATGACGAGGTCCTCGGGAAGGAGGAATCGTCTTGGATAATGGGTGAAGTAACTTGGCAACTTTCGGGGGAACTCAGCACAGATTATGTGCAGTTGCAATGGCGCTCGAGTCGCTCTGCGACGAACGCGTAAGGCGGTAGCAAGGCACCTCGAGAGAACGGGCCTGCGAAGGTGATGACCACGGATGAGCGGCGACAAGGGATCTTCTCCTAATGCAGGTTAGCTAGAGTCCGTAGCGACGCGCTGGTGGGAAGAAGGCGTTTGGGTCCGAACGTCGCCCTCCGTCGTCCCGGGCGCCCACCCGTCCGCCCAAACTGGCGGATACAGCCTGTGCGATCAGGCCGGTAGGAATGACTCGGGCGAGGAGATGGATCCACGTACCTACTAATCCTATGTAAGTGGCCGAGGCAGTTGGCTGTATCTTGCGAACCACCTAGGGGATGAATGGCTTGGAGTGGTGGGGGTGTGGTGGTCTGCGACTGCCGCGTGGCTAGACTCTAGACAGAGAGAGCGAGCAAACAAGCAGCCGAATCGGGAGTAGGAAGAGCCGTAAAGATGGAGTGACAGGACCAGATTGGGCTAGAGGGCAGCAGTCGAGGGCGATGACACGGCACGAGACAAGACGAGACTGCCGAGAAGATGGTCAGTCGGGGTGGACTACAAGACAAGGCGGCCTGGCAAGACGGACTTGCGGACTGGACGGACTGTCACGCTGGGCAGTCGAGAAACAGACGCGCATTGATGGACCGAGGGCTGGACTGGCTCTGGATGAGACGAGGTTCGGTAACAGTATGGTGTGAATACGATGGAACAGGGGTGTGGTAGGTCTCCCGAAGTCTAGATCGCGCGGCGGGTGATTGCTTTGAGCTTGTGTGTGTGGTCGTCGTGGGCCTGCACTGGTGGCGTGGGCTGCGGATGGGTGAGCAAAGTGGAACAGGCCGGGCTGGACTGGGCGTTTCTCGAAGGATTCTTTATTATTATTTGTGTGCCCTTTATGGACAGATGACAAGTGTGCGGTGAGGACTATTGCCATCTGTGACTCTGTTGGTGGCCCGAAACGAGAAAGGAGAATAAAAGCATGTCTCGGAGCCAAGGGTTCTGGTTGGTAGGGTAGGGCAGTGCCTGTAGCAAGCACGTCCTAGAGGTACTCGGGCCAGTTCGAGGTACGATCTGGAGATGGGCCCGAAAGGTAGGATGGGATGGCCGCAGGTGTGGTCGAGCCGGGCGATCGTGATCGTCGCCATGGTCCACAGACCCGGAGCCAAGCCCACCAGGGCCACACTTGCTCCTACACGTGTAGTAGGTTGTGTAGCATCATTTGCCCAGCAATGACTTGTGTGCAATGAGGGGGAGTGTGAGCTTGGGTAGGAGTGGTGGCCTGACTGACTGAATGGGTCCATGGTAACCTTGGGGACGTATTATATTAGTGTCTGTATCTATCCCAGGCCTGCTGTCGAACGTGCTTCCCAACGGCCTTGGAAGCTGCACACAGGCCTCGCCCACAAACCTGGACTATCTGCTCGGTACCTAGGTAGGTAGGTAGTCTTGCTGAGTCTCGGTAGACTCCCCCGGCGTACTGTGACAGCCTGTGTAGTCCAGAGGTACTGATCAGATAAGCTGTTAAGTACTGTGGTAAGCAACGGCCCACGGCAGCAGGTGAGACCCAGGTGCCGATCACAGGTCTAGACCGGTCGATTCCATTCCGTTCTAGCCTGGGCTCGCGCAACTGGCGCACCAGAATTTGCCGTTGACCGTTGTCAAAGAGTGGGTCCCCTTGCACTCCCAGCTCCTTCCGAGCCTTCCTTCCAGATGTCCCGGCCTTGGAGCTCCGGACTTTCTGACTTTGCGAGTTTGTTACTGTTGGGCTGGCTGTCCGTCCACGGTCAACGTGGGAGCCCTCTGTTGCTTACTGAGTAGACAGTCGGTCAGCCATTGATCACCAATAAGCATGCCGTCTGCTAGTGCCAGTAAACGATAATGCCAGCTCGACAAAAGGCCACGGAAGTACATATCACTTCTCAGTCTTACTTCTGTCATTTTGTGCCGACCAATTAAGACCGAATAGCTCCCGGTAACGGCCCGCCTGCATTCCTGCCGTTCGCGACCCGGGCGGCAGAACCTTAGGACGGATTGAGTCCCGTCAATGTCTCGTCAGGCCCGCTAATGATCATTAGCAGACTTCCAAGGGGGCATGTCTCTCTCTGAAGCAAGCCGAACGCGGCTGAGGAGAACCGATCCTTTGTTCCCTTTACCGGCGGACGGCGGTGGAGATGCTGGCAGAGTATCGCGGTCGGCCCGTTACCTTTACGGCCGGCCAGCCTGACTGAATGCCTGACTGCCAGCCTGCTTGACCGCCGGCCCGAGTGAACAGTTGAGAGAAGACAAAGTCGTGCCACGAGCCTTTCGCATCCCATTCGGACCGCAGCCACTGAATGCGACTTATTCAACGATGCGTTACCTGCAGAAGCATCAAATCATCTTCAAGGACAAGGTGCCCCGCCCTACTGACGACTTCATCGCCGATGCACGTCTTTTACTTGTGGCCCGCGAGCCGGCCGTCTCCTGGTGAGCCGGCCGGGCTGCTGAATCGACCCGAGTGGGCAGCAGAGTGGGCAGGCTGGCACGGCCCAACTTGATGGCTCCAGAGTGGCCATGGCTGACTGCCAATGGAAGCACCGACTGGAATGGACAGCGCCGACCACCACTCCTTAATATACAATTGTCATGATCCCATTCCTTGGTTCCCGGATGCCGTCTAAAATTGTGTTCTTGGGCTTTGTTGAGCACTAACCAGGTTTCACGTTGCTACCCTACTTCCTCCTACTACCAGACTTTCCGTGTCTATGAAATGAGGGTTGAACGGGTGTTGCTAATCTTGTACTGTGTATGCAGTGAACTATGCAGGCGCTCCTGCACTACAAGCTTCGGTTTTCACCGTACCGCTGTGCTCGACGCAGCGTACAAAGTGTCTGCATGGCGATCTGCACGGGTCGCCTTCCGCTCGTCAGCTCTCACATTCAATGTTCCAAATTTCCAAATTCCAGCATCCACAGCTGGCTGGGCAGAGCAGTCAGGGCAGGGCGGAAGCCGGCGGCGTTCGAGCAGCCCGCAGCATGGCTGAAATGGCACGCTCTCATCCCAATGGCTGGGTGGTTCCCTCAGGGTCTCATCAATACCCAAAAGGGTGGCCCCCTCACTCACCCACTTCTCGCGAAGCGCCCGGGATTGGCTGATGCCCAGCCAATCCCATGCGACAGCCCCCATCCGCCCGGCGGTTACGCTGCTGGGCCCGCTCTTCCTATTGGGCCAGCTGCGCCAATCCCACCAGGTATCTGCGATTTCTGGCCCTGGGTCACACTTGCAGCTGCAGGTGCACCACTCCCCAAGGCGGCATTGGCTGGTTGACTGGGTTGGTGAGAAGGCGAGCGCCTCCGTGATGGCCTGTCGTAGCATTGCCAGTCGCAAGGGTCAATTTGCTGGTGGGTGGGTGGGTGGTTTTTATAGGAACCTGGCTTCCCCTCTCTCCAGGGTGGTCATCAATTCAATCTGGGGCGTCGATTGAGTTGAAACAGGGGTGGCACGGTCTGTTTTATGGCACGCGCACGCTCGCACGGTGCCCTCTCTCCTTGCCCAGATGTAAGTCCGAATAAGTGATCGTTTTCCAGTGGAAGAAGTCTCCGTTACGCCCAGCCTCGTCTCCTGTTGTCGACTTATATATCCGAAGAGGAGGAATCACGCTCTATTTGAACGAATCCGATGTGAAGTGTCTTTGGTGAGACCGCTGCCTGTCAGCATAGACTTCACCTTGGAACTTGCATGATGAATGAAGCCCATGTTCTGTCCTCCGAGTCTCTCACCCTCAGATAGAAACAGGTTCAGAATTCAGCATCTGTCGTCTCTTGCCTTGTCTTGTCTTTTCCTCCGAGCTGGTGGGCCCCCACTTCTCAAGCTTTGCGGGGCAGGTTCGCATGTACCTTCCTAGAGGAGACGTTCAGTGTGTTGAACGCCCTCCACTTCAATGTTATCTTGTCGGCTACTCATCCTCTTTCTTAACCGTTCGTATCGCGCATATTCTGATGGCCAGAACACCGTCGTCGTCCACTACGGAGAGGGAACCTCAGTATCACGTAAATGTCTCTTATCGCTGCTGACGCCACGTGCAAAAACTAGATTGCCGCCATGCAGCAGGACGATCCAGATGTCCCGTGCCGCGCCTCGACCCGACCCAATAGGGATGGATGGTGAGGCATCACCTGGGCTCACCACATATCCTCCTCCATGTTTCCCGGACTGAGCCAAACATAGACCTGCAATGCCTGTCAAAAGCTCTTGCCAGCGCCTATTCACGTGAGCTCGTCTAGTCGGCCACGTTCTCGATATTACTTTTGCAGTCCTGCCTGCATGACCAACTACACACCTCGCTTCAAGGCTCCGATCAATTCAACATTATCAACATCCGTGTACACGATGTTGATCAACATTTTGTCAACATACACATCACATAGCGATTTCAATGTTGATACACATCAACACCACTTCATATGCCTTTAGCTATGTGTACGTGATGTTGATTTCCGTTGATAATCCGCTGAATAATACATCAATTTTGGGCATCATAGCCCAACTGGGTAATCTGTGGGCCAACACCCAGGAGGGGTGACGGAAGACTCCGAAGAACCCCTGATCGACGCACCATCCACTTACCGATTTTGGGCTGTTTACCTGCAGAATTTCTTGCAGCTCAAGTCGCGCTTCTTGGCAGGACGCGACGCGCCAAAATGTCCGGACCACATGCCCAGCCTTTGTTGGAGTCCACAGCAGAAGCTACCTGTGAGGATCGACTCTTTAGCCATTTTAAAGGCTACACATTATCTGAGCGCACGAAAGAAACGCGATCATGGATTTGGCGCTTTGGCTACGATATCCAGAACGGGACGGAAAGAAGATGGGTCTGCCGAGCTTGTATCAAGCAGAACCAGAGTGCGTAATCAACCAACTACTTCCAATCGTTGGAGCCGTTGGATCCTCCAACTGTGGGTCCAACTCAACCGAGATCTCGCTCCCCGTGCTTGGCAACCAACCAATTCAGAAGTCCAGTTGATTGGGTTTGGATCCAACCGGTTCCAACTCGTTCCAGCGTCCGAGGGTCATGTGAGGCCCGGGCGCCGTAACTTTGACCCCACCTTCAACTTCCCAGTTTGGCTTTTCGTACGGCCCACTGTCCCACCCGCGCCAGCTTCGCGCTCTTCTCGCGCCAGCCTGGCGTCTGATTATAATTCATTCTAGAGCTTGTTATTCAGCTTCTCCACGGAAGGCTGAACGGTGGGGCCTTGGAAGTTGAGCCTCCATGTGAAGGCCTGTGTGGGATCTATAAAGTCGCTAGTACATGCGTCCAGTGATACATTTTGACTTGTGTGCAGGTACCAGCGACCTGTCACCCCGCATTTATCAGTCACGGTGGTCGATGTTCACTATTATGCACACGGCATTCTGGACTACGAAACGACACCTTGGAAACATATCTCTAACCATGATGGAATTGATACTAGAAGAAAGCTTTCAGCAAGAGAAATTCAGTGATTATACTTTAACTGTATAAATGTTATTTAGTGATGAGTGGGATCGGCGTTAAGACGTGAAGATCGGAGATATCCGTTGGTACGAAACAACCAACTGCAATCCAACTGAGAGCAGCCTCGTCCAACTTCAATCCAACTGAAATATACTTGGCCGGATGTCAATCCAACTGCGAGGAGGTACCAGTTGAGTTGAATTGGTTGATTACGCACTCTGACTGCAGAACCGCCCGCAGCCGACTTCTATAAAGTCAGTCGGTATTCAAAATGCAATGGAGCACATTTTTCTTATTCACCACATCCGCGCGCCTGCAGGAGAGAAGACTAAACCGGCGGCAGAGCGGAAGGCAGAGGCTCAGGCAGCTAGTGACGGCACAGGTGACAGAAACAAGTCTATTAGCCAACACTTCGGCCTCGACACAACCAAGCCTCGTGAGCAAGCTATTGCCAATTCCTTCATCAAGGGGTTCGACCGAGACCACTTCCATCGGTTGATCGTTCAGTGGACTGTCAATACGAACAGACCTTTCACTGATTCCGAGGACCCTGACTTACGCGCCATCTTCGAATACCTGAATCCATCTGTTGCATTGCGGAAAGCCCATGTAACCGGAGATTCCATTCGAAACAAGATCATTGCAGAGTACTTCAAACACCGAGATACCATTACCAGTATTCTGCGTCGCTGCCCTGGTTTGGTGCACATCTCTTTTGATGGCTGGACTGCTCGAAATCGAAAGAGCCTGTGTGGGATGGCATGCTTCTTCAGAGACGAGCAGAATCGTCCCTTGAAAATTGTCCTCGGTCTGCCCGAGATATCGAAACGGCATACCGGCGAGAACATTGCGGCCGAGGTATTCACAATCATCGATCTATTTGGCATTGGAGACAAAGTAGGGTACGCAACCCTCGACAATGCTCCCAATAACGATACAGCAATGGACTCGCTCGGTAAACTCATTGGGTTTAAGGGTAAGCGCCGACGCGTACGCTGCTTTGGCCATACCCTCAATCTTGCAGCAAAAGCCCTTCTTTTCGGCAAGTGTACGGATGCTCTCGAGCTGGACGACCCATTTAGTGGTGCCAGTGTCGTATCTGATGTCAAATAGGAAAGGTAGTTGAAGAAAGGGCCTGTTAGTATGTCAACTACCCTGAATCTTGGGTTCCTTCGCTAAGATGTTTTAGACAAGCTGCATAATATTGTGCATCACATTTATCATGCGCAACGCTTATCCTATCTACTCCGAGACATCCAAGCCGATAATATTAAAAAGGCATCAAGGGCCAAGTTACTGAGCTAGAAAACCACTCCAAGTCATTCGAGACAACGACACACGCTGGCTCTCGCAGCTCTACATGATCCGTCGAGCGCTCAAACTTCAAAGACACCTCAAGCTCACCATCCTCAAATTCAAGCAGGAGTGGGAGGATGAGAACAGAACCAAACGCACCAAGCAAGTCAGGAAGGGTGCTAAGGTACCTCATATCATCAGAGATGAATCACAGCTGTCTCAAAATGACTGGAATGTGCTCCAGCGGCTCGAGGAGATCCTAACAGAGTTTGAAACAGTGGTGAAAACTCTGGAGGGTGATGGCTAAGTTCGAAAACGCAAGCATGGATTTGTCGGCTCTTACGGCAACATATGGGATGTTATCTTAGGGTTTGAGAGGCTTATGGCTAAGCTTGAAAAGTTTAAGGCCGAGGCCGAGGACTTTCCCGATCCTGACCAATTCAGGATTGGTATCAACTTAGCATGGCAGAAGATGGACGAGTACTACTATAGTAAGTTATCTTGGTGGCTATATGGCCAAAGCTGACCATCTAAGAACTCGATGAAACACCTGTCTATTACACGGCCTTGGCGCTCCATCCCTCTTATGGCTGGGCATGGTTTGAGCAGCAATGGGAGCAGACTCGGACTTGGATTTCGACGGCGAAGACCATGGTGAAGGCAGTTTGGCAGCAAAACTATTCAGATCTCGTTGTGGCTGATGAGTATGACGGCGAGGAAGCGCCGCCTCTAAAAAGGCGCAAGTTTTTCGACCCGTTTGACCATAACGACAGTCGAAAGCAGGCCCTAGCAGCAGAATCGGCGAATTTCTGGCGACGAGTACGAGTCTTGGTGTGCTAATGACGGCGAGCATGTTGAGACCCGAGATCCCGTTGCATACTGGCATGAGAGGCGACATAGATATCCCCGTCTGTCTCGGATGGCTCTTGATTTTCTCACGGTCCAGGCCATGTCTGCAGAGTGTGAGAGGCTATTCTCAGTATCTTGCAGAATGGTCTCGCCACATAGGACAGTTCTTGATGCAGAAATCGTGAGCATGTGTCAGGTACTTCGATCTTGGTATCGCGCAGGCCTGATCCAACAGATTGACCCCTTGCTGCTGTTGATTCAGGAGGAGGAACTGGTGAATCTGCAGAGTTGTGATGACGACGAAACCATGAAGATGAAGGCCACAGCATGGTTAAATGGCCATACAGTGGTGGAGAGCGACGAAGAGGCCGAGGAGTTTACTACAGGGGGCTTGGGATGTTGCAATGGGGTTTAAAATTGACGAGACTGAAATGGAGGATGAGGCTTAGGCTACTGCAGGGTGATGTCAACGAAATCAACATTGTACACATACACATTACACGATGGCCATGTTGATCAACATCACGCGAGGTTTGGACGTCATGTCAACATCAACTCCATGCACGTGCCATGTGATGTTGTGTGGCATTGATCGGAGCCTTGGTTACTACTACCAGAGTAAATCGCCATCTAGCATGAGCTAGCTAGGACTTACGAGACTCGTCTCTCTAGGGTAGGCGCCTACGACGAAATATCGTACGTGGTAGACATGGGACTGTGTGAAGGGGAGAATGAGACGATGGGCTTATGTATAATCATGGATGGATAGCGAGAAAGATGCAAAACCTCACATTAGCAAACATGGTACTGAGGATTCCCAGGCTCTTATTCAAGAGAAACAAAAGGGGAAGCGGCCAGCTGGTGAAATCAGCGGTGGTGCCGAGGACTTGGTCCGGGGCGGACCGAGTAAACGACGCTGTGGCAACTGCGGCAAGACTGGGCATAATGCAAAAACTTGTAAGAAAGATGTAGAAGGGTCTATTCAGTTAGATTCCCAGTGTATAATAGTACATTTTTAAGCGGTCCGTGGTGGACCGCCTAAATAGTTGGCGTGGTTGGTGTAGATTGAGGTTGATCGTGCGTATCCGAAATGCTCCATTTTGGTGGGAAGGCTGATTTTCCCACCAAAAGTTGATAACTTTAGACTGGCAATGCAGCCCCACAAACGACTCCAAATTGACGAAATCAATTGGAAATGAGAAATTGGGACCATTTGGCACCAATTGGTACCTCTATCAACCACATCACCAAGTCTGAGTTCTTTATTGCGTTTAAGGCAGCCCACGACAAGATCTTTAGATTCTTTACAGAAGAAAACATGAGATCTGGGTTTAGAGGAGCTGGTATTTCTCCATGGGACCCAGATTCTGTTATTTCCAAGCTGGATATCCGCCTACAAACTCCAGTACAATCCCTCCCTGTGTCGCCATCAAAATGGGAATCACAAACACCATCCAATGCTCAACAAACTATCCAGCAATCAAGTTTCATTAAGGGCAGGATATCTCCTACACCGATTCTCAAGGCAGTTGAGAAGTTTACCAAGGGTGCACAAGCAATGGCGCATCAGATCACTCTTTTGAATGATCGGGTTCGTACTCTTGAGAAGGCTAATATAGGGCTCGCCAAGCGCCGGAGGGCCAAAAGAACACGAGTGCAGCTGGGAGGAGCACTTAGTATTGAGGATTCCCAGGTGATAATTGAAGAGAAACAAAAGGGGAAGCGGCCAGTTGGTGAAATGGCTGGTGGTGCTGAGGAGGCGGTCCGCCTCAACGACGATGTGGCAACTCAGGGCTCCGAGCAACGCAATGTGGGCAACTGTTTAGCAATATATTGCCGCAATATATTGCGCAGAGTTGGAAATCGATCAGATCGATTCCGAGCCCTGGTCGATCGATTTATATCGATCGTCACCTTCAATCGATCGATATCGATCGATCACTAAATGAAATCGATCGATCGACGTCGATCGGCCATCAAATCGATCAATGCTGGTCTTCGTTGTTACTATCTACCGTGATCCTACCCACCAATTGAAGAACTTGCCTCCAATTATCCCCTTCAAGGAGACTAAAAGGAAGAGTCGGCTGATAAATACCGGCTTTGCTCCAGGAACGAAGGCACTGAGCCATGGCCACAATATGCCGCCGTAGGCGGGACCTGAGTGGTGTTACCATCCTCCCGCAACTGCTGGAGTCTCTCTCCGTTTCTGCAGACGACGATGCGATAGTAAGAAAGTCAACAGCCATATAAGACAGCCGAGGAAAACGCACAACGCCGACGTCCCTCCACCAACCAATTGGGTCAGCTTTGTATGCGATGTTGTCAACCGGTGGCTCTGACAGGTACTGATCAAGCTCGGCCTGTGGTGGCATCGCCGCTGACTGCTGTTGTCGTTGGCTTTGTCGCTCTTGAGAGTCAGGAGTAGTCAATGACCGACTAAAAGCCAGTCGACGTTCAATATAGTCCAAGGCACTAGTAGTCCCAGCTGCTGAAGCGTCATTAGAATCTGCCCCATGAGCCTTGTTCCTGTACTTCTCTTCCCAGATGGCCGTTAAGCTTCTCTCATACGTCCTCTTCCATTCCGAGGTCTGACGAGACGGGAGTTGGTTCCAAAGCCGTTCTATAGTTCGCCATTCTTGCAGGGGTGGAATACAACTGCCGCTACGTAGGCAGTAGAGGTCAGCTTGCCATAGTAGTCGTTCAGCTTCTTCCATCCGAGCTTGATGTAAACCTTCAAAAGCCTCCGGGCCTTTGCATCTATACCATCGAACAGTTGAACCTCTTCCATGATCTGGTCGTCATTCTTTCAATTATCACTCCTTGAACGGCCAGCTCGAGGTGGTCAAGGAGCATCTCCACCACTTGGAAGTACTCGTCGAACCCCCCTGAAGTTGAGCGTTTACCAGCAATACCCTCGCCCTGCAGTTGCCTTGAGGCGACCTTGAATGGTTGAAGGATCTTCTGAACCGCACCAACAACCTTCCATCCCTCAAGGGAAAGTTTTTCTTTCAATATTGCTGGTTTGTCTTTTTCTTTGCCGCCTTGGCTAACCCATCGTTCCTCGATCATACAAAGCATCCTGTTCAAGGCTGCTCGTTTCAGCAGAGCGCGCGACGCCATTGCCTCGTCGGATTGCCAGCAAGTACAGACGTTTTGAACCCACGTAAGAACAGGTTCGGTAGGGGCGGTTTGCCGTTGAGCTTCATAAAAGTCCTCGAGAAGTTGACTGTTCGTTCGAAGAGCGATGCCAATATTGTGTAGCTTGCCAAACGGCCCAAACTTGCGGTACTTGTCCACTTCCTCGGCGTTAATAATCTCAGGGACTGGATACTGGTGCTGACTCTCCTCGGGGACTGTTTCGAGCTCGAAGACTTCATCCATGCTCGGCTCCCTGAAGCCGTCGTCCGTCGCCAGCTTATCGATAGCCTCGGACAACTGTCGCTGCTCGTCTTCTTCAGTCATAAAGTCCTTATCGCCCCAGTGAGCTAGCAGCTCGTTGAAATTATCCCTTTTGCTGCCGTACATCATGGCTCTGACTGTCAGATTCAGAAAATGAGGGGCGCAGCGGATGCGACGCTCATCCCCGTCGAAATCGAACTCAGTGCCAAGTGCTTCCATAGCCGTAGCATTATTCGCAGCGTTGTCAAGCGTGTAGTACCCGATCCTGAAGCCGAATAAGAGTTAACATAGTCAGTTTAGCAGGTAAGAGTTTTGGCCATGGTTTTGTACCTGTCTTGAAGACCAAATGCGCATATTGTATCTGCAACTTCATCTGCAAGCGCTGCTCCGGTATGGCGCTTCCTGAGACCTGGCAAAGCCAAAAGGATTCTCCATTGTTTCCAATCTTGGTCGATAAAGTGGGCGTTGATACCAAGGAATGATGTGTTTTGTCGGGAAGTCCAGCCATCAAAGGTAAAGTGAATCATACTTCTCGCTCTTTGAAGCAGCTCGTGAAGCGGGCCAAGAGCGCGATTGTACTCGTTTATTAGCAGATTCACGAGCGTCTTGCCGCTCGGTATCTGCCCTTCCTGAAGAGACGGGTTGTTGTAGAGAAGCAGTCGTCTGAAGCGCTCAGAGTTTACGAGATTGAACGGGAGGTTGTGGTATGTAAGCCAGTCGAGCAGGAGTAGTTGGTTCATCTTCGGATCGAACAGCGTATGCAGATTGCCGAGAAGGCTTTGATCCCGAGGGTTCGTTGGGTCGGCGCGAAGCATATCAAGTAGATTCCGTTCTGTACCTCCACCTCCGGCAACGGGGCCTGCAAATTGCGAAGGTGGCTGACAAGTTAGCGGACATTATCGAACGACGTGGGCATAGGACACGGAGGGATGACACAAACCACGACCTTGTGCTCCTTTCTCAGATGTCGGACAATGCCTCCGCCAGTTGAAGCGATGTAGACATAATCTGTAGTCTTCGGCCTGTTCCGGAGGAAACATCTCTCGCAGATCCATACGATCTTGTCGGGCCGTGACCTGTTGTCCTTCATTCTGAATCCAAACTGCCACCACCATGTCCGCTCTCGAGAAGGGTCGTGACCTATCGTGAAAGCGGGGAACCGCCTGAATTTATCAGTCGTCCAAGCCTCATAATCTGGAAATCTGACGGGTGCATATTTCGTTGAGGCTGAACTAGTTGACGGCTCGGAAGGCGGCGGCGTGGAGGAGGCAGCCTCTATGTCCTCATCAAACGAGTCCATAGTGATGGGAAGAGTCCGTAAACAGTGTAGAGGAGGTCAAATCGAATGCTGCGAGGCTGATAAGGTCGAACCTGCACTCTACTCGGACAAGCCAAGACCCGAGATAATTCCTGGTTGCGACGCGTACAGAGTCCATTGAACCAGGCATTGGCGGAATTGCAAATGGCACGAGGCAGACTGATTCGTCGCGTATCATACTATGAGCTGCCATGCGCAACCTACCCGGGACACCTCCGAAGTACGTGGTGATCGACGATCAAATCGATCGATTGGAGATTTGATCGATACGATATCGATCGATTGACAGGTTGGATCGGTCGATCGAAATCGAAATCGAATCGATTAATCGAATCGATCAAATCGATCAGTCGATCGATTTCCAACCCTGGCATTCAGCTACTCCGAGTGGTTCTTTGGCATGCTAGGCCGGTCCCATGTCCCCTCCCGTCTGTCTTTAGCGTTAAAACTTGCCCGGAAGGTTCGGTCCGGTGCATCTGGACGGGTTGCGAGACTGGCGCGATGCCGTGGGACGTGGGGAATCACACCTTGCATGATTTAGTGCCGTACTTCAAGCCTGCTCTCCGAACCGTTCGATCAACCAGCTGTCTCATCGGATATGTATTTTGGTGACCTAGTCATCTGGCTTCTGGCGGCCGATTTAGGAGCTGCTACGCACTAGACCTCCGCACAGGGGGATTCGTGCCTTTCACTTTCGGATGAGATGGGCAAGGGCCTACCCGTCGATGGTCGTCCCGGCCACGTCGTCTCTTGATCTAGACCGCTGACCCCCGGTCAAGGACCCGGGCAGTTTCTGGTTCAACATCTACCTGCATAGTCACTCCCATACTCCGTACATAGGCATGATGTACCAGCTACTTTGCATTTCCGAAGAAAATCTGTCTAGCTGGCTAGCTAATCTGTCAGGCGGATATTGCTTCATCTATCAGATTAATGTTAAGGCCAAGGGTCTCAGATCTCGGAATGGCTTCGAATTTTGGGAGATCGAAACACAGTAGCACAACGTGGGACAGCGCCGTGTCCTGCCTGTCCATCCCGGCATGACAGGCGATCTTGTCGCACAGCAGGCAGTCGGCACACAAGTGAGCACGAACACACAGAATGCGGGCCCCACTGCTGGCTATACTCCATAGTCTTTGTGCAATTCTGGAACTACCGCAGTGTTCAAGGGGCACAAAGCGGGGCAGCCGATTCTCCTTATGGCACGGTTGTAACCTTTGGGACTCTCGATGTGCCCATTGTTTGCCACCATTGGGTTTCACCACTCAAATCCCCAGTCCCAAATGCTGGGAATAAATCCACAGGCAAAATCCTCACGGAACCTAGCTTCCCCACACCTGCCGTCTGTAGTTGTCTATCTGCTTAGACTATCAGCCCCCCCCCCGTTCGGTATACCCAACAAGCAGACAGACAGTAAGATAGCCTGGGCATTCCACAGGTGACCAATAAGCTTCGGCTTCCCTGAGAACTGCAATTTCGGGAGGACTTCAGCGCAGCTCACTATCCCCGCGGTTCGGATACGATGCCAAGGGCACAGGCACAGCCAGTCAGGCGGTCAGCATGCAAAATGAACCGCCCGTAGCTTTGTACCGTATTCAGGATGCCACCGCTTTTCCTGCTAATTCCCACCACAACCCTGAATTTTAACAAGTGATTTGATACGATTCAAATCAGACGCTTATTCTCAAGATGTCAATGTAATTAAAGTCAAGCACATATGACGCGGTTGTTGAGTCATCAGGATTCTAATATAAAGAGGGGTTTGGGCAAATTTGGGATTTACTTTGGAGTTCCAGGTTTGTTCCTTTTTTTCTTCCTTTTTCCTTTTTTTTTCTTTTTTCTTTTTTGGCACGCTGGCAGTCAGGTTGCAATCGGTTAAAGTCAGAGAACCCCTCGGGGGCTACACTGTGGAACCCGGGTGGCACCCACAGGCCGGTGGCGAAAAGTAACCTCGGAAGATCCGCATCTTCTCCCGTTTGGCAACGACAGGCAACTCAACCCCTTGGGAAGCACCACAGGCAGCGCAGACGCTCCAGTTTCTTTTTTGGGGCATCCGGCCACTAGACGTGGGATTCTGGACGGTACGCCATTACATAATTGCCCAATCTGTTCCCACGTACACGTACTGCATAATGTACTGTGTGTGCATGTGCAGCCTTCGTGAAGTGAGGGCGACAGTCCGGTGCGTCCCCTGTTGGAATGCATTGGTGCCCGCACACAATTACGCACGCCCGCCCGTTGATAATACTGAATCTAGACCTATGACCAACGTAAGCTCTCACTGGCTCTTGGTCCTGTCGCCATCCCTCCCTGCCCCCTCGGGAGCTTTGGTGCTTTTTGACGAGACTCGATAGTCCGTCTATAGAACCACCCGCACACTTTTTCCCCGAGCGGCTGCTCCCTCGCTCCCCACTCTCTAGCTCTCACCCAGTAGCGTGCCGAGGTCCAGTTCCCTTATACCGCCGTGATATTGCACTTCGCTCCGCAAACACTCGTCCTCCCAGCCTAGCCAGCCATCCCTTTACATTTCTCATATCTTCCTCGCTCGGGAAAGCCGCAACAGGCCCCATCAATTGTCACAGAGGCGACTCCGAGGAGATCGGCCGTAGAAAAGACTCATCCGGTCAGGTTCGTGATCCGCCGTCGATTCAGGGCTCATCCAGGGTCGAGGTAATCTGGTGAAGTGCAGTGCGGAGCACACAGAATTGCCACGAGAGGTGGTGAGATTCTTATGCGCCAACCCCCTTGAGGAGGAACCACAACGTCCCAAAAAGCCACGAGGGAGCTCGATCCCGCTCCGCTCATTTTGGGAAGCAAAGTATCTCCGGATTTGCGGTGAACTCCAGATACCGTTAATTACCAAGATCTACCACACCATCGTTGGCCAAGTGGGACCAACCCATCAATCAGCCTTGATTGAGAACAGTCAGAACCTTGCCAGAAAAGCATACGGAGTACCCAGGTAGACTGGAAGGCTAATTACAGCACCCCTGCCGCTAACCGGTCGGCCGCCACCAACCTTGTACTGAGTACTATGCCTTCAGGACGCCTTCCGAAGCGACCTGGCGACCTGGGCGAGTCTCAGGACAATTCTTTTGGCACGCAGAAGGCCAAGCTGCCTCGTCTCGAGAGAGGCTTCGAGGATTTCTCGCAAGTGGTCAAGGATAGGCTGCAATCCTACATCCGGACTGGCCAGGCGTGCGATCGCTGCAAGGTACGTCGTCCTTATTGTCCTGCTCCTCTTCTTATTCCATTACAGGTAGATTTGCGGCTTTTATTTGAGAACTCGAAATGGGTGGAAGTGTCTAGCGTTTCGAACTCGACTCCTGTACTTGCAGCATGGAACCGTGATGTTACCATAATTGTGGATGCTTGCCGCCAGAAGCGACTTTGGCCCCTGTTACAAATAACTATGCAAACGGACGCGTGGAGCAGCTAGTCAAAGCAAGGTCTCGGAAGAGACCCATCGCATTAGAACCAACCGCAATACCCACCGTACTCCAAACTGACTTTTTGTTTGTGGTTGTATAAAATTTAGGTTCGCAAGATCCGTTGCGATCGCATTCCCGAAGGATGCTCCCCCTGCGCACAGCAGAACCTCGAATGCTATGTCACGGACCGCATTACCGGGCGCACAGAGTGCCGCGGCTATCTGCAACAGCTTGAGCATGAGAAAAAGGAGATGATGACTCGGCTGCGTGACATGGAAAAGTTGCTGGAAGACAAAGGTGTTCAGGTTCGGCCGCAGCAGTGGACTTCGCCCTACGGATTTAGCACGCCGTTAGACCCTGAAAACGACCCCAGCAAGGACCAATGGACACAATTCTTTTCCCTATGGGTCAAGGATGCCAGTCGCCAGGCTGAAAAATCATTAAAGGAGTCCTCTAGCACGCAGCATGCATCTTCCCTCGAGACCGCAGATCAGAGAACAGCCGATGCCCGTCTCGGCAGCATGGCCACTGGCGCACCTTTGTGTAGTATCAATGGCACTCAGCAATCTATACTAGGCACGACGATAGACATCACGTCTTTCAAATCCCCAGATGTGGACTGTCCACTGCCGGGTGTTCCCAACAACACCCTGCTCTACGGCAAGTCTCTGCAATCCTTCGTCAAGGTATCAAAAGTCAACCCGCCGGCTTCACAGTTTGCTTCGCATCACCAGGACAACCTCAACGTGGCAGTCAGGCAGGAGAAATTTGGCTCGGGGGTGCACAGGCGACCTCAATTCCGATCCAAGCCCACTACACCGAGTCCAATTGTAGATGAAACGGAGAAATTACGAATCCATCGTGCGCTAGGCATGGAGAAAGTCCCCTACTATAACCATTCGATGACTGCATCGACCACCGCCTATCCACAGATGGGATATGCTGGTTTCACACAGTCAGCCTTCTCCACACCCACATCAGCCCCGAGCTCCGGGCAATCGTCGTATATAGCGGCAGTCACTGAAGGATCAGCAAACAACCATCTCTACACCACATCAGCGGAGGCGTCAGCAGCAGCCGCCCAGGTGAACCACACGGTCCATACCCCTCCCAAAAACTTACCGCAAGCAGTCCCAGCAGCCTACAACCAGGTGGTCGCCTACAATCCCCCAAAACAGACAGCAGTAGTCCAGCTATACCAGCAGCAGCAGCAACAACAAGAACTCGACCCGGTAGAGTGGATGAACAGCTGTTCGGGGCCGGCTAACAGCATGTTCACAGCGCAGCAAGTCCCTAACGGCGCGGAACCCTGCCACCCTACAACGCCAACGCACTCCTGGCACTGCGCAGCAAGAAGCGGGTCGGGGGACCAGGGCGGGGGCCGGGTGGGAGGAAGGGCGTAGGACGGGGCCCTCAAACCATGGTGTCAATACCGCGGGCTCAGGGCAGCCAGTAGTCGATGATGATGGAGTACCACCACCCGGATCAGTCGGGCGATTAATGGTGCAATTGGCGGATGACGAGGATGGAAGACGTACGGATACGTCGTTAAGCCGGTGGAGGTCACAAGCACTGCCTTGTGTTTAGATTGCAGAAACCACACTCGCACACACTCGCGCGCGCGCCCGCACGCAGGGCAAAAAGCAGCACACATATCTTTGGACGGCACTGGGTAATCACATCTCAACCGTATGCATTTCCACTACCGCGGCTACTGACCTACGTACCACGGCAACGAGGGCGAGATCATCTACCGCCGTAAAGCAGCGTTTATATATAACTAATGGACGTAAAGCATGGTGCCAATGATTGTGCGATTTTTGATTTCCGTTGGTTGTTGATTTTCTTGGAAAGGGGAGGTTGTGCGGACAGCACAGCGCTTTGCAGGCTCATCAAGCTATACAATGCCTCGGCCTCGATACTGATTCGAAAAAGTACAAATCGAGGGCCAGACGGTGGTTGGGAGCGATAGTAAAGCCGTGTGCCTTGCTTGCTGATGAAGGTGTCTTGACCGAAGAACCGCATCCTTGCCCTGGGTCTCATGCTAAATTTACCACTTATGTAGACACGGACGAGCTCATCACCTCATACACTAATATTTTGTCCTTGAGGTACCTCCAGGCCTCGTCACTTATTCATTTTGTCGGCTTTCTGACCTGCAAAGTCGCCACTATGCCCAAAATTGTATCCATAGATGTCATTGGCAGCAGCCCCAGCGAGTGGTACAGCACACTTGTCACAAATGGCATCAGCTATGATAATGGCAGCCATGTTACAGTTCAGAACAAGCTCTACGTTAGATTCCTTGCTTTAATCACTACAGGGATCCAGTTCAATTCCCTGCTCAGTCCATAGCAGCAAGTTATTCACATCGTGGCGTCTAAAACCATAGACAACGAAAACGCCGCCATCACAGCTCAAATCCAAATTGCGGGCCAATATACAATCAACACCTCACATGCCTTGATCTGGCTTTTCAACGTGACTTGAGAGACCATATGCCTGAGGACACTGAATAATTTAAGCTTCATGCCGATAGGCTGTCTAGCGGCGTAATAAAGGCCAAGATCCCGGATGCCCCCGATGGCATGCTGTGCTTCGTTACTAGTCTGGACGAAACGACTTTGGGCCTACATGAACGACAGATTGCCTTACGATTACTTCACTACCTCCAATCTTCTTATACTTCACCTCCATTGCATTTGTATACCCGGCCGCGTTTATGAGTCTCTGATTGCCAACCTGACTTCTACATTATACAGAAGTACGGCAGCTTGGCCAAAGAGAGCAGGACACAGGGACAAGGGCTTAACATAGGAAGGAAGCTAAAACCACTATAGAAGGAACGTAAGAGTCGTGGGTCTTGTCGCGACCATCTAGCACTACTAGAGAGTTGAAACAGAGCCTTTTTCTCTTTTTTTCTTCTAAACAAAAGGAAAGAAAAAAAGATTGGGGGTGGGGCTCAAACTGTGGTCAGGTTCAAAAGCACTCGGGTCTCAAAACACATAATACACGGAAAGTGACTTTTCCCGTCACTTCTTAATAGGTCTGGCGCTGTGCCTAGGTTTTAGCCTGGTAATGATACGTGACATAACTTAGTCTATTCTTCTCATTGTCCCGATAACCCTGCTGGATTTAGCTCCCTGTGATTCTAACCTATAAATATGAGTCAGTAGTATGATAACCTACAAGGGGATATAGCCTGAGTATTGTGACCCTTACCTTTGACCTCTACCCTATATCTTGTTTTTCGAATTCTTGAGGATCGTCGCGGAGATCCCCCGGGGGGTGGGCTGTATGAGAGCTGTGTATCTCTCAGTAACAAGGTACTTTAATCTTACCTTGTCTAGTTTGCCTTAGCGAAAGTTCCCTCATTTTAGCCACCTGTACCTATTTCGACTTTCCGGATAATCTAGCGTTTAAGGTCACCAGCATCATGTCCTTAGGGTCCTATACTAGGGCATTGTGTCTCACAGTGGCACCGGACAAGAAGGATTGTACATCTTTCGGCTCTAGTACTATACCGCTGAATCGGCTCTCTGCATAGGTTCTTTACTCGGACGTGGCTGAATAAATACCCGGGTGGCTGAGTGGGTCTCTTGTGGCAACTAACGAGGAGGTGTCCGATTCTAAATCTGTGGTAGCGCGGCTGCCGATTGCCACCTTTCTGGCCCTTTGCTCCAAGTACGCTTGTGTGGTATGGTCGTTGCAATTCCCGTGCAGCAGCAGTTCGCTCTTCAGCGCGAAAACCTCCTCCTGTAGGCCCCTAACTGTTTCGGATAGCGCTTTGTGTTTTAGCGACTCGGCCTTCTCCGTGGCCTCTAGCTCTAGGATCGCCGCCTTGGTTTTTGCGCGGCTCTTGTTTGCTGCCCTGCGGATTCGAGCGAGTTGTTCGGGTCGTGATAGTGGTGACGGCGGTGGGGACTGTGGTTGTGATTGTTGCGGCTGCGCGCTAATGCCGGAGTTCTTGGATATAGGGTCTTCTGACAGGTCAACAGTACTTTTTGGAACCATCGATGGTCCCAAATCCTTGCTGTCGATGCCCTTCTCACTTTGTTTATAAGTAATAGACTCCCTCTTCATCCACTCTAGGCTGCCCGGTAGCCAGCCTGGCCCGTATTCGCATTGGCCCAGGTATGTCGCCGAGCTGGCGGAGGATATCTCTCTGGTATCGTAACCTTGAAGATCTGAGATGCTGGCAGTTTGGCTCTCCGCATCACCAACTGAACTACTCATGCCTTTTGAAAAAGTCTGGTGCCACCAAGTACAGTCAGCCGGCCATTCGGTGGACTCCATCGGGACGGCCTCGTCGGAGGGAAAAGAGTTTAGAGATACTGCGTAGAGACACGGCAAACTCACAGCACCAATCAGGGAAACGCCTGGACTTGTGTGTGCTTCAGTTGGCCGGGCATTGTTCTGGAGAGATGCGTTGTTATTGCCATTTTTTTCGAATATTGATAGATCGATCAAGCTGTCGGATTCGTCGAGGTCAGAGTTTCTCGGCATCACATCGGATATATCGCAGTCGAGGTAGCTTAAATGTAGGGTGGGGGCCTGATTTGACATCGTTATAGGTGTTCCGACTCGCCTTGAGCAGCTTGTGTGCATGTGAGCAGATCAAAATTAAGCTTTTCCGGTAGCAAGGGTGTCGCGGCGTCGTCCCTGGGCTGATATAGAATGTTGGTGGAGAGGGAAGTCTGATGAGGAGTTTCTCTGGGTTTGGGTGGCAAAACAGGACCCGTCGTCTCTGCGATATCATCAAGCTTTTCGATACCTGAGGAATACGCCCAGGGTACCTTTGGCCTAGAAGTGTTCCAGATTGCATAATGCTTTTGGTCTTTACGTATTCAATTTTACTTCTGCTCTGCGTTGCGGTGATCTTAGCCTCTGGTGTCTTTCTATAACAAGGAGTAGCAGAATATATCGTATCATTTTTCTAGATTGCCGCCAATTGAGCTTTCTTTTGGGATCCTATCCCCGCTCATTCTGTCTGCGTCCTAGAACATGCATAACCGCCATCAAATTTTATGCTCTGCGGCAACGATGGTGGGCTGATATGTACATGGGAGGATGACGGCATTACCCAGAGATGCTGCGCGAGGGTGGGATATATTGCAAGGACAGACCGATCCTGTTACCCGTTCAACTAGGCTTACTGAGCAAATAGAGTAAGGGATTTCCAGCTGTAACGTGGGATTGTCCTGCAAGGAGTGCCGTGTGTGAGATTTCATGTTCCACGCAAGGGCCTAAGGCCTGCTTATCTTGGATGCGGAGCTGTCTGTACAGTGTATAGAGCCTATCGCGATTGTGTGGTTTTGGAAGGTCTTCCTACCGTTAACGACCCCTAAGGACCCTCTAAATGGTGCCTACTTGTAATCGGCGGTCAACACACTTATAAAACAGTTGGTTTTATATGGAAATGCTTCTTAAATAAGGTATATATTGTCCTTAGGCTCCCCCTCCAAATCCGCTTTCTACCTGACTTTCAGGAATCCACCATCTCCTCCTAGTACACACAATTACCCTTTCCTTACAATACCCCTATCCAGTGCAGACCTGCAACATATGCATCAATCGTCAATTACCTCTAATTTGTATTCGCATTCATAAAAGATGCCCTCTCAGGGTAGTGTAGCGACCGCCGTCGTGTCGTTTCGAGCAGGGAGGTGTGGTAGTCCTCGCTGTTGCCGGTTGGCCTCGAAGGTCGAGCGGGGAGGAGGTAGTAGTCCTCGCCGTTGCGCGGGGGGGGGGAGAAGCCATCACGCCTTCCCTAACGTTGGATATAGATGGGGCAAGGTCTACTCCAAGTTCGTGATGGCCACGCGAGGAGGTGCGTCGTCTCGTCGCTTGCGCAGTTGTCGGATCTCGAAAGCAAGTTTCGAAGTTTTCGCGTTTTTGACCGCTTGTTAGGTCAAAGTTGTGCGTGCCATAGTAAAATGGCGTAATTTCTAGCAGGGTGCTAACAGCAGCGTGCCAAGAAATTAAGAGTCGAGGGGAAGGTGGGTGGTGCCGAGGAGGCGGACCGCGGCGGACCGCCTCAACGACGATGTGGCAACTGCGGCGAGACTGGGCATTATGCAAAAACTTGTAAGAAAAGATGTAGAAGGGTCTAGTCAGTCAGATTCTGAGTGTATAATAGTACATTCTTAAGCGGTCCGCGGCGGATTGCCCAAATAGTTGGTCTGGCTGGTGTAGATTGAGGTTGATCTTGCATGGCTGAAATGCTCCATTTTGGTGGGGAAGCCGATTTTCCCACCAAAAGTCAACAACTTCAGACTAGCACTGCAGCCATGCAAACATCTCTAAATGAATGAAATTAATTGAAAGTAAGCAAATAAGACTAGTTGGCACCAATTGGTGCCAAATTTAATTGATTCTTTTACACTCGGTGGGTGCTAGGGTGGACAAAAGTCAGTAGACTTGATGAAAATCGCTCGCTAGGTGGTACCGCTCGCTGGGTGGTAAACCACGTTAATATAAAAAGTAAATTTAATATATAACGTAAGGAAAACTTATACTAAGGCGAGAGTTATTAATAAAGTTATTATAAGTAGGTAGTAGATGAATAGACAAATAGCTGGTTTGCTCCTCTAACCCTAGATACGAGGAACAAGACGAGGTAGTTCTTTGGATTAACAGTAGCAACGCCAAGCCACGGTCCTTGGCACCCACGGGTTAGTCAGCCTGTCTCCTCTTGGTTTACTCCTGGCTTCGAGTGTCCACTGTTCTCTTCTTCCTTTGCCGAACAACGGTCTGGTCCCATTCCACGTTTGTGACACGCATGCTGCAAGTCGCAGTATTCGCTGTCATTATCCACGGTCAATTTCCTTCCTCAGCCTCGATCACTGGCTACTGGCATAGCTGAGACTTGTGGTGAGTAGTAGGTGATCCCCAACAAGCCTGGCCGAAAATTGCTAAAGAACCATCTCAGTCTGCGAATCAACCTTCAAATCACTTTGCAGTAGAGCTCTGTAGGCCAGCTTGAAGAGGTCAGCATCGGACTCTCCCAACCTTCTTGAGTAGTGCAGTGGCATCGCGGCGATTGATGATGCCCACCACAGCCTCAAGCTGAAAGCTGGCCGTGGACATCCGGCCTTTCTGTTGCGACAGGACTGCTCGGTACCTACGTACCCTGCTCCAAGTGTTAACATTTCATCTGGATATCGCAATGGGGACAACCGGCCCAGTGAAGCAGCCGGATCCCGCCCAGGGCCCATTGCGGCGCTCTGGATCTCCGGCCTCATCCTCGTCGCATAACACACAACGTTTGCGGGAGGGACCACAGCGTACGACTGCCGAGGCCGAAACCTCAAGCCAGGCTCTGCAGCGGGTGGTTCGGAAACGGCGAAGGACGACAAAAGCCTGCGATGATTGTCGGCGGAAGAAAATCAAGTGTGATGGAAACAGGCCGTGTTCGAGCTGTGCGGACTTTGATTCGAGTAAGGACCCGTTGTCACCAGCTTGCGTATCTCCAGTGAATGACCGCCCATCTCCATTAGAGTGTTGTTATACAGGAATATCCACTCGAGGCCGTGGCACTAATCCCAGTGGCACCGGCTCTCTAGAGCGAAAGGCGCTTGCGGCAGAGACTCTGCTTCGCAGGTTCATGCCGCACATAGATCTGGACAACCCGGAGGAGGTTGCTGCATTGCTGGCGCAACCGGCACATTCCGCCTCACCGGCCCAGCACGATGCTGTGGGTGACCAAAGGGCGTGCAGGGCCACTACCACGCCGGCGAGCGTAAATTCCGAGACAACAGCGAATGCTGCGAGGCGAATGCCCCTGGTCGAGAACGTCGGTCAACTAGATCTGACTGCCACTGGCGAATATGACTTCCATGGTATGTCGTCAGGGGCAGCGTTCTTGAGTCGTATTACCCAACAATTCCCGGGCTTGTTTCGATATGACTCCAGAATGCCCTTCTTGCCCGAACCTGGCCGACCCTATCCAGCCAAGACATTTGACTTACCCGGGTATGCGGCTTCCCCATCGTCCCATGTCAGCGACGGCTTCTCTCCAGTGCCCCCCAAGCCTCTTGCCCACGACCTGTGCGAATTTTCGTTCAGCCGGGCCACCTGCATTCTACGAGTGGTTCATGCTCCATCATTTTGGCGGATGTTCGACAGGCTCTACGAAGAACGACCACAGAGATACACGCCCGAGGAGAGAAGGTTTGTGGGGTTGCTCTTTTCTGTCATGGCCTTGGGGTCGATGTACGACGTTGACGAGAATGATCCGACCAACCCCGATCACTACGCTGTGGCAATGGAGCGAGGGTAAGACAGAAAAATAATGTTCACCATGTCCTCCTGCTTTAGACTGACCGCTGCTGTGGCTCCAGTTATAAGTTCTACACTCTGGGACGACATTACCTCCAAGACATAACGGAATGTAGCGACATGACCACCTTACAAGCGCTAGTGTTTAACATTCAATTCTTGCAAGCCACTGGAGAACTGAATAGTTGCCACACCTTCCTGGGCATCGCCCTTCGCTCTGCCCTGCGCATGGGCTTGCATCGTCATCTACCTGCTATTTCACTCGGACCAATCAAAGACGAGACAAGGAGAAGGCTTTTCTATACGATTCGGCAAATGGACATCTACCTGTCCACCACGCTTGGACTCCCACTTCTTCTGGAAGAAAGAGACATTGACCAGCCCTGGCCGGCGGAAGTAGATGATGAATATATCACAGACAGTGGGATCCAATGGCCGCCGCCTGGAACTCCTTCCATACTCGAAGCGTCGAATGCTAATTTGAGGCTTATGCACATCCTTGCCAAGGTCGTTCGCGACATCTATCCTCCCACAGGGACGGTCGAGGGGCCGGCAGAAACGTACATGATCAGCTTTTCCAAGATCAGGGAATTGGACCAAGACCTCCGCGACTGGCAGGAACAACTTTCACCTATGTGGCGTCCCGGCCACGAGGAAGATATTCAAGTCACACGGTATGCAAACTCGGCGTCTTCATGATTAACAACGTGGTATCCTCGTCTAAACACCTCACTACCCAGGGTAAAAATCCTACTTCGCTTCACTTATGCTCATGTTCAAATGATGCTATACCGACCTTTTATTCAATACTATTCGCGTCAGATTCCATCACACGAGACGGTGGACGAGCGCTACTTTGCCCTCGCGTCAGCTGGCATCAATGTGTGCCGCAATATCATACACATCGGGCTCGAGATCCGCAAGCAGGCTGTTCTTATCGGTCCGTATTGGTTCATCACCTACACGCAATTCTTCGCGGTTCTCAGCCTACTATTATTTGTCCTGAACAACCCGAACCAGCCCGGCGTCTCGGATCTCTTTGCGGATGCCAAGCTGGGCAAAGACTGTATCTCTGGTCTGACTCAGAGAAGCCTTGCGGCGGACAGGGTGACAGTCGCACTGAACGTGAGTTCATCATCCAACAGAGTGATTAGAACGGTCAAGTACAAGACCAAAATTGACAAGTAATAGTCCCTCTTCGATCAGCTTCCTGACCAATACAAGCCGAAAAGACCTCGCCCCCATGATGGCAGACCACAAAGTCCCACAGCGAGTCGCGGCCAGTCATCTTGTCGCCATCGAGACGAGCCAGTCCCCGCCCAGCCCCCGAGTCCTCACACCACCCAGCAGCACCAGTGGGCTCTGAATTCATTCTCCGCTGAAGACTCTGCCACGGCAAGCCCCATGGAAGCACTCCAGGCAACCCCTACAGCACAGCTTCCTGGGCACGCATCAAGGCCGTTCCAAGACGATTTCATGGACTTTCTCTTGGAGGACCCCTTTGCATACCCTTTGATGCCCGGCGTGGGCCTTGCAGAAAACGAGCTCGCTGCTTTCCCTGAAGATAGTCTGCGGCTTCCACTCTATAACACCGAGGTGGATATTGAAGGACAGCTCCTTGACGTCCATGTGCCAGATTTGCAGAATATTCCGCCACTGGCGATATCCCCGCCCAATGTTCCACTTGACCCCTCGGTTGGGCCTTGAAATTCGTAGCCCGGGTCGATGACGAGTGGGAGGACAACGGCTGGCAGATACTACTCGCTCAGATGCACACCATTTTTAACCCACTCCCTTCTATTTGATGAATCGAAGTTGAAACATTGACCGTTGTCTGGAACTCGACGGATATCTTCAAGGACATGTATTTTCAGCTCGTCGCAATCATAAATTGAAATGCATCCAATACCGCAAAACTGGGGGCGCGTGAGCGCCACAGCTATCTGTACTAATCATGCTATACGTACTGTACTATACAGTAAGAGGTCTCCGCCCAGGCAGATGACGCGTCCGAGGCCTCGCCACGATCACGAGGTTATCAACGCCTCTTTGAACTACAAGATGGACATCTCAGCATGACATGGGATCGCAGTATCGAGGTGGATACCAGCTCGCTGAAAGTGGCATCAAGCACTCCGGCAACCCATCTTTCCAGTTTAGCTCCGTGATTTGTGTGCAGTGCCACTCACGGTACTGGCGCACAGCCTTGTTCCGAGGACCCCGGATAGAAACCCTGGTTGGACGCTGGATCCGCGGTACTTTGGAGCCCAGATACATATCTGACAACATGGTTTCTTTTAATGCCTCTACAGGAATCAATGCCACCAGATCAACTTGAGTGGGAGTTTACGAGTGGAAAAGGGATAGCAAGTGGAAAAGGGATGGCAAGTGGAAAAGAGATAGCAAGTGGAAAAGGGATAGCAATAGCATTTATTGGCATGTAACGAAACAGGATTATAAGAACCCATGTCCACCCGGGTCGGTTTGAAAAGCTCATCCTCGATCCTATATCGAATATTCAGGGGAATCCTGGGGACATCGTTTCTATTGCTATTGGACGTCAATGCGGTGCACATTACCGTGGCTGGTATCAATCCATGGTATTTTAAGGAAACTTGCTGATTATTTTGAAGCTTTGTAACTACCTAAATGCAGACGCAAATTCAGGCACGCACAGGTAGCGTTTGAGCATCGGAGAGAGGCGGGAGCCCGGATGGAATTTTCCGGCCAAGAATAATCAAGACCATGAACAACTAATCTACGAGCGGATGCAGATCCGCTCGCAATGTTAATACAAACCCTTTGCGAGGCAACGCGACTTTAACAGGCAGGCGGCTGCAGTTCTGACAGATGTGCGTCGAAAGAATAAGCATATGATGCAGCTGGAAACTGGTGCGGCGTGTTGCTTTTGAGGTATTAGTGAACTGTCCGCGTTTTGCTGTCGATTTTGGTGCCGGGTGGGGGGGGGGCAAGTTTCGTTCTAAAGGGACCAGTGGTTTTGTCCTGGTCAGACTCTTGATGCCTCAGGCACGTCACCCAAAGCACCCGTCACATCTGACAAAAATCTTACTCCTCAATCTGTTTTAATGCACCAGGTTGCATAAAAGAGGACCAAACGCAGAACCACATCCGATATGGTGACAACACGTTTTCAGAAAACTCTTGAAGCCAAGCGGGAGGCGAATGCCAAATGCTTACTTTACTCGCTCCCACAAGAACTCCTCCTTATCATTTGTCAATTTCTTGGGCTGTCCCTCGATAAGAAAATCATCCACCTCTTTCTTCGTCGCCAGCCCGCGCTGTGCGAAACAACTCACCCCGACCGGTGCACCCGGGGCCGTCACTTCCCTAAGAGAACCCGGAGACATATCAGCCGCTGTTTGACAACGGTCTGGCACCTGATGCAAGCCTCTTGGTATCTCCGGAACTTCGCTCAACCCCTTTACATGGCCCACATCGTACATCTCATCTGCGTACACCCTACCAGCAAAGTACGTTTTGCAATGGCGAGCTTGAACCCCTTTGCCGCTTGACCAAAGTTTACGTCGACGATCTGTCCGCTCCGCTCGTCCCTCTAATGGTCTTTGGCTTGTACCAGAAGAGAATCGACATCGACATCCACCACGGAAAATATATTTCTCGGCGCCTGCGACACTTCGGGGACAATCTATGCTGTCTGATTCGACTGCGCCATGAAGTTTGGATGCGCTCATTGCTCCGACATGTCAAGGACCTCTCGCTGGATAGGAGAGGGGATATCCGCCTGATCCCAGATCCGCGGTATTTTACGGCACAACCAGAGCTACAAGACCTAATGATCGAACTGGCGCAACTGAGGCTGCACTCGCGCGCGGGGCTCTACATCCTTTTGCTGCCGAGGCGGAACGATAAGTATAAGAACGAAAAGACAAACACCCAACTATCTATTCACAAGAAAGCAATGGAGAACCTGAGGAATCGTTACTGGAAAAAAGGTGCTCAACTGGGACAGATCCAAAAAGTGTTGTATCGTCAAGAGACTGATAAGAACTACGAATTTGACGTTTTCCCGACTAAGGAGTTTATAGCGAGTGGGTGCGATTTGTGGGAAGTTGGGATTGGAGTAGGGTGGTTGAAGAGGTATGCCCAGGAGGCGGTTTGGCTCAGGATATTCCCGGCAATAGGAGAAGATGTAGAGGAAGATGGTTTCGAATGGAGAGAGTGCGGCGAGAAGGAGGATAGGGACTGGTGGCCGACCAGCATGGAGAACGGAAAAGGTAGTGAGGAAGATGACAGCGAAGACAGCGATGCTGACGATGTTGTTGATTGGAAACGAGAGAAGAGGGAACGAATAAACGGCATCGGGGAGAGACACGCCTGGAAAGGCGAGGTTGGCTTTGGTGCCGCGACGGGAAATCTGAAGCAGGGATAATGTGAAAGAATGAAATCACAACCGTCGTGAGAATGGTGACTGCTGCTACAGACCAAGTGCTCATGGATGACGCGCCTCCTTCTTACTCCTCGTCCTCGCCCTCTGGGCGCCGTAAAAATCAACCAAAAAGCTCGCAACTTAACCGTGATTAGGAGGAAGATTTCGCCCCATGCCAAATGCTTACTTTACTTGCTCCCACCAGAACTCCTCCTTATCATTTGTCAATTTCTTGGGCTGTGTCCGGGTTCTAAGTCATAGAGCTGCCACCCCAACCCATATCCCGGCCCTCAACACTCTCATTCGGCCATGGTATCGATGAACTGAGGATTGGTTCCATTACTCCTTTCTTCTTTTGCACTCTTGGGCTTCGCAGGGGAGAATTTGTATTCAGGCCATGTCTTCGAGTGGTTAGTACGTTCAACATCGGCCCACTGGTGATACCTTGTCCGGATATGTTCAGGCTCCAGCGCCCAACTAGCGCCGCAGATTTTCGATACGAGCCTGTGGTCATTTATCGTGTAATGATCCTCAGCGTGCCTCTGATATACCTTGCGATACAACATGAAGGCGTTCAGGGGTCGTTTAATTTTGTTTCGGGTCTTGCTGTTCTTGAGTTCGTCTTTTCTCTCGCCTTCTGGACGGTGCACATATAATTCAATGTCAACCATGGACGAATTTGAACCTTTGACCAACTCGCTAAGCGGCATAGAAATCTCGGGCATATTTGTGGCTGCTTTTGCACTGCCGCGGTTCCTGGATGTTCTGATCCGGCGGCGGTTGGCCGCCGGCCGTCGCGTGATAGGGGATCTGAAGGAGGTGCCGGTCTGCAAGCGAAATTCATTCGATTGAGACGGTGTGGAGCCGAGAAACGGCGGTTGTACCTGTCGTCTGTCAGCCACTGCAGAATAACTATATACCGATCCGAGCTTACTGAATCACGAGGAAGTGACGAAACAGCGTTGCTAATGTTTTCATATGAAAGCTGAGTTGGCGCGCAATAGTCAATTGCCTGCTTTGTATCTTGCATGAAGTGAAGAACTGGGGTCAAGAAGAGATTCACGTCCGCTTCCCGCCCCGAAAGACAGACTTTTTCAGCTGAGGGGAAGCAAATATCCATCATAGGTATCGAATTATTGCACTGGGCCAAGCGCAGCAAGCCATCGTGATCTTGGTTTTCGACAACATGGTTGGGAGGCATAGGAAGAGGATCCATCGAGCTGGCTCTTCCAGATGTACTGTACTGGCGGTATTCCTGCAGTTGAATTTGCGAAAAGGATTTGTAGGGGGGACTGAGTATCTGGCAATATAAGTAACAGGGAGAGCGTCAACAACTTGTGAGCATTTCTTTGCTTTTATGTCACAACCATGTAGCGTGCTCGAATATTCACCTGTGACGGACTTCCTGCCGCCGTAGGACTAAACAATGTTCAAATGCATTGTGAGCAAGTTCTACATTCGTTTACGTACAGTACTTCGAAAGTTCTTACAATACACAATATGAATTTCTACAGTACAGTAAGACTACCGAGTCTATACATACTGTAGTGCTTTCGAACGTATATATTGAATTTTTACGCTTTTGTACCCAAAGTAAAGTGGATATATACTTCTATCCAACTAAAGTACTTCCAAAAAATACAGACTATAAGGACATTGGGACTTTGGCGTAAGGCGCGGGACAAATACCATTGGTCAGGGGTGCTGTACTTTTGCAACTTCCCGTCTTATGAGCGATGACGAGAGCTCGGAATGTCGACTTTCCTAGGTTCAAGCAGGTCTCTCACTTGGATCATTCGACATGTCAAATCCAACCCAATCGCGCCGCTGGCTCCGGTATGCAGCTGAGACTTTGCGACGATCCACTAGGTACAATAAGTTTATTTACGAGTAGATGCGCTTTACGCAGTACCTCGACAGATTCTAGAAGAACAACTGAGTTACGGGAGGCATCTTGAGCTGCAGAAGCGGTCATATCGCAGTTTGTTACATTTTTTACAACAGAGGGAAATTGTGTAACACGTCGCATATGAGATTGGCTATGAAGTTCGGGCTGTTGATGTAGTAGAAAGTTGGTAGGGATGAGGTGCGACCTGCCGCAGGGCTTGGAGCTGTTATTGTTGAATGGGCTTTGCCATATGGCGCGTTGTGCAATCGGGTCTGTATTCGTGTCTGTTATCTAGAAGTATGAAACAAGGGGGAAGCCGCACGATGGGTGTAAGAACCCTCCGTGCGGTACCTGGCTGACTTAGTCAGCCAGCTGGGTCAGGTGATTACGTACGGTCCCTCAGAGTGCTATTCCAACAGTTATCGACATGGACGGTAAATTTGCGTTTGTGTCTGCGAGTCTACCTGATCTGAAGTACCGGTTTCTGCTCCTTCAATTTATAGAATTGAGGTAATTTTACCGTAGCCTGGACTCTTGTTAACATCCACATGCTTCATCTAAGATGCATTTTGTCTCCATCGACTGCTCCCTCCCGGCCTGTTGATCTAGGATCTTTTAGCCCGTTTGTCCTCACATGTCATCTCTCTAATGAGTGTCGCCTTACGCCAGAGCATACAGATCAGTTGGAATGTCGGCTAATATTTCTACCTTGAGGAATGTAGACACTCACGACTGGCTTCATTGCAGCTTGTGAATCTTTGCGAATTGTAAAAGATTTGAGCGCAGTATCTCAGCCACTTGATGACTATTGATTAAGGCTCCCGATTTTCTTAGTGTCGAGGGGCGCGACCACCATTCTTATGGGTGTAGGGAGAGACACATCATGCCAGGTAAGTATTCCTCTTCAAGCCATTGAGAGCATTCGGCAGGTATTAGAGCACTTCCAGCCTTTCAACATGCAGCTGCCAACGAAACCAAGCAAGCCAACCCACAGCGACCTCCCTCGCCCCCGATTTCGCCATAGATCCTGAGCTCACCCAAGCAACAAGAACGACAGGAATCAGCAACCGTTCTCAGCTTTCGTCATAAAAGGGTGTCCTTTCGAATTAAGGGAAAGAGAATCAGGTAGTTTAGGTAGTTATCAATCCGCCAGAGTAACAAAGAACACCGCCGAGGAAGAGACGAGTGTCGAGAGAAATTGGCCCAACACATTTGTAGTTATAGTTAATTCAACTACTGTACATATTGGGAATAGAAAACAACGCAGAAAAGAGTGTGTCTATCTAGTGTCTACACCTTCAGCGGATCTCTGCAGTACATACAGAATCGCTTATCAAGCATAAGTTATACTCACACCCTTATCCTCCTTAGCAAGGACTTTGACATGCAGAAAATCAACTCGCATAGAATCTTACACCTTTCGCTAGCAGGCCTTCTAATTATACATTCAAATCCAGACCGTAGACCTTGCCGTTCTGTGTTCCGGAAAATTGTCAGATGAGTGGAATTTTGGGTCAAAGTCCCTCGGTGCACCAAATTTTTTAACGAGGTCCTTTTCACGGAATGGTTCTAAAACACGTTCCCGTCTCCCTGTCCGAATATAGCCACGGTGAAGCGTTATTCCGCTGCTGGAAATATGCCAATTTTTGCTTCCGCCCGGTCGTATGGCTGGATCAAATTCGACAAGTATAGACTTGGATCTTCTTTGTATATCGGAGACCTTTGGGACAGCGCAATCGCCGTAATAGAGGACTGCCGGATCTCTTGTGTCAAAAGAACTCCAGCTCAAGTGATGAATTGTTGCAAAATCTCGAACCCCTTGATTAGCAGCACAGGAGCCTCCAATTCCATCACAAACATTAATAGTGATATTTGTGCCTAATATACGGGCCTCGTGTCGATCCCGATCATATTGATGCTCTTGGAGAGAGTCCAGAACATCTGGCTTCTCATATTGAAGGTCTCCATGCCAGCAAAGGCTAAGTAAGAAGAGATATATGGGCTCCTCTGCGTATGATCCATCGTAAAGGCGTTTCACCCCTTCTCCGATTAAGACCGGATGTCCGTGGAGCCGCACTGCGGTATCAAGCCATTCAAATCGCCTAAACACTTTTGTCCAGGCACGGGCGTGTTGGATGTTCTTGTGATTGTGGGGCCAAAGCTGTCGAGGCCAAAGTTCCTGGTCTAGCGGTACAATTGACCGTGGAGGTGAGGTCGACCTTGATCTCCCAAGCGACTGAGACTTAAACCTGGAACCGCACCGGCACCGTTGTGCAGCTTGTGGTCGAAGGTTGACCATTCGCCAGTCTTCGTCAAACCCCCGAAGGCTCCAAGATCAAACGTGATTGGAGCACAGAAATACCGATAGGCCGACTACATCAGCCCGGATTGCCCTGGCAACACTTGATTGGCTCAAAGCTGATGGCTTGTGAAGGTAGGCCTCACGCATGCGCCATGCAATGACATGCAATTTTCCGCTTTGAGATATCATTCACAAGTGACAGCGCCTCTGCACAGCTGCGCAACGGCAAACGGAAATACGGGGGTCGCCTTATAGCCAATGCACCGAATCTCGGACAAGATTGAGAGAGAATGTACATTATCAGGGAAAGTAACGCTTATGCAAAATAAAGCTAATAGGATTTTGCATTCCTAGTTGAGAAACGATAATTACTCAAGTGAAGAAGCGGAGCTTAGAAGCTAGCTTAATAAATAAGAGTTAAGGTAGTAAGAATAGAGGCATTCTGTATCAACGATGAAATCTCCTGGTTTCCTACTTGTTGAGGAGAGAGACTCGCGAGCTGCACACGATGTTCTCCAAACCTCAGGAATATTAACCATTATCAGGTCCTCAGATCACTCTGTAAACGTCTCGGGATTTCATCCTAGCCGTGATACGAGCCGAACGTCGCACGCCCTTTGGTGCTCGAATCTTACCATTCCTGACCTTTATCTTGATGCGTGGCGATCGTCTCAGTCTGGGTCGTTGGAATTTCAGCTTCTTAGCCTTCTGCGGCCGGTGAACTGCTTCCCGATAAGCAAAGAACGCAGTGGGAATAGAGGTACCGTGGTGGAGAGAAGACACATACTCTCGCACCAGAGGTGGGCAAGCTTCATGAACTCATCCGAACCGAAGGCAGGAAGCTCTTCATCATTGCTGTCGGCGCTGTCGTCATCCAAGCCAGGTTGCTTACTTGCGATCACAGAATCACGTTGCTCAACCTTCAGCCCATGATTGCGTCCCAAAGAGGTACCCGGGGTTGCAGCTTTAATCGAGCGGTTCATCATTGCAGTATGCGCTGTCTTAGTGTGGTATATACAATATGCAGCATGCGATGGCCTTAGAGGAAGTGCAGGTGGACAAGGAAAAGCTGCGCGTTGGCGGCAACATTCTCCCTCTTGTGGGCAGACCGAATTCTGACATGACAAAGCCTCTGGCGATAGATCCTTTTTACGCGCTATGCGGCGACTTACTATCGACCTGACAGAGAAGAGCCGCATAATCCGTTTTATGATTCCGGAGGTACGGGTGGTGGAAACGGATGATAGGACTGATATTCAAAGGAACCAGAATCAAAAAAAAGATTTAGAGAATGGGAATAATGGTTGAGGTAGCATGCACTCACAGGAGGCTGAGGACCGAGGACCTTTCCATCTATACACTGCCACTGCTCCATTTCCTAATTTAAGAATCCTTGTTTACAAAAAGTAGTAAAGCGGACACTAAACGATGCAAGATTAACATATGCTGTCAGATTATCACCCTTTTAGGTATATGGGACGTGTAATTATGGTCCAATTGATGGGGTGGTAACTGGGTGTATTGTGATGATGTCTTGTCTTGGTTCCTTGGTGGGACCCCGCCCGTAAGGGGGGTTGGTTTTGTCATGATTCAACCATTGATGCCTCAGGCACCTAACCCAAAGCACCCGTCACATCTGACATATGCCATTCTTTTAGAATGGTCTACTACCCTGTCCGGGAAAGCATAGAGAAAAATAACTAGAAAATAATGCTCGAGCTTTTAGGGTGCATTATTTATCAAACTGATCCATAGATTTTCCTCTATTTAATGAGCCTAGTAGTTAAGCTTTTGCGCTTATATTCATAGAGATAATTCAAGTTGAAGTTTTGATTAATGTTACTAGCCCGCGGTGATTAAAGACAATCAGGGCGCAACCAATCAATATAGAAACTCCATGGTGCTGGCGGGTCTTGGCAGGACCCCTGGACTTTTTGCTCCACCTCTTGTATCAGTGTTTTTTTTTGTAGACATGAGTTTGACCGTCGTTTTTTAGGTCCATGCCTGTGGCAGGGCTGGCCCCTGCCAGCACCTTGTGTTAGTGTCAGCGCGTTTAGTGGTAACACTAAGACGCCTACGCGATTTCATGGGCTGGGACATGTGGTAACTACAAAACCCACCATGCTACAACACTCCTGAAATCTTCCCACGCTCATACTTTATCTTTTCTCTTTTCTCTTAATCTATCATTCTCCAACCACGCAGCTTCTAGTTGCCCCCACGACATCCTTCCACAAACTGCGGCCCGCATTTCCTTTCCGAGATGAGCGATCTGGTAGATAGATCGAGCGAGGCGGGAATTGGCAACTTGGAAAGTCTCCGAGAGTGGCTGCTTGAGAGCATCGACCAAGTTGAGGGGGCAGGCAATTTCGCGACTGGCGGGATCATTGAGGAATACCCAAACCCCTGCATCTCGGTGCGCGGGTGCGAAGTCATGTCCCTGCCACTCAGGGCAGAAGACGCGCGAGCCCTCGAGGCACTCTCTGACGCCAGTGTAGAGACGGCGATCGATGATGCGGTTTCAGTCATTGACGCGGAGAATATCACGATCCAAAACCCCGCCTGGCCTGGATTTGTCGACCGAGTTGCCAAGCGTGCCGCTTGGGAGATAGGGGTGCCAGGTGCCGACGGAAAGCCCGGTATTAGAGCCAAGCTATCTAGGAGCCTTTTGTACGGGCGCGGAGCCACAGTCAAGGCGCAAGCAGGGTCAGTCAGGATCTGGCACGTGACGCGATTTGTACGGCTTACGGTCATAAACAGCACCGTGGATATGGAGGGCATGTTTGGCTGGCTTGTCATCTGTCTCCCTTCGCCGCATACGGGCGGCACCGCGCACTTTCGACACGGGAAAATGACCATTAATCTTTCTTCCGCGGATACTTCGGCATTCTCTTGCTCTCACATCGCTTGGCTTCCAGACGTTCTTTACGGGGTAAGTCACACTCTCTGGCTAGGACTTGATGTTCGCAAATCTGGCGGCTCACAGACGCGAAGATGGATGAAATCCAAACAGGCTACCAGTGGGTCCTCGAGTACAAGCTCATCAACAACGCCGGATGTTCCTACAAGCCGTCGGCTTCGGCGATGGATGCTCAGACAGCACGCGTTGCGAAAGCCCTGCAAGTATGGCATGAGCTGCAGGATGGGCCCAAATTTCTCATCTACCCTCTCCAGCATCGGTACACCCCGGGATCTGTAGATTTGGCTAACTTGCGAGGACGCGACTACCAGCGCGCTCTTTGTGTCCGCAAAGGGTGTGCGAAGGACGGAAAACTTTCCCTCTTGCTTGACCAGGTGCGAATGAAACGTGAAGTCGAGGATGGGGGTGTCAGGGAATCCCGGGCTTTGTGCGAGATCCGCAATCTCGACGGCATTCCGCTATGCCAGCCTAAACGAACTGCTGGACTGCTCTCTGACGTGAACCTGCTGCGCGAAATAAGCTACGCAGATCGAGGGCGGCACTCTTTCTCATGTACGCATAAATGGGAGTTGGCCAAAGATGTACAATATGAAGAGACCTTTCTGGATACGGCAAGTACCGAGGCAGCGTTCCGGCATTAAGAGTTGTAAAAACTAACATTGCTTTTTTTGCAGGTGCTGCTGATTGTTCTAAACAAGTATCTCGCCCATGCACTAATGAGGTAACCATATTCGTCGAAGCATTTTTGTAAACTGACAGCCCATTTGCGGGAAACGCTAGACAAGAGGGTCGGAAAAGAGAGCCGAGACACCCCTATGTCATCAAAAGGGGCCCTTCTTCAGCTCTGCCACAACGTGGTAGGATTCAAGCTCGCAGCTGACCAAAAGGATGCTCTTCTGGGAGTTGTCGCAGTTGTTGCTGCAAAACTTGTCGACCGTTCTCTTTTCGGCAAAGCCGTGGGGCTAACTTTGGCGGCTTGGAACGACGAGTCCTGGTTTGCGCTCGGCGGACTGGCCAACCTGCAAGGTACTTGGGTAAACACAGACGAGTAAGGCTTGTGCAATCCCGGCGGAGCTTCCGAATCACGTCGCTAATGTGTTTGTTCTTTCTTGCAGCGTAGCCACGGCCATCACGAAAGGGGACAGTCTCGCACGCTGTCACCGTGGCCTCACTCAACTTTACGACGGGTTTTGCGCGGGAAACTCTGGCCGTAAGGATCCGGCCAAAATGAAGCACATGAAGCAATGGTATAGCTGCCGGCTGCTTGACGTGCTTGCTAAGGCCGATGCGTTCGAAGTACCTAGTTTTGCAGACGTGGACTGTCTCTCCGAAGTAATTTTGGACGTCCCAGCCCGACAAGCTGAGGACCAGAGGTAAGCAAGCATGCCTGGCTCCCAGTGGCAAAACCAAGCAGAATTAAGTCTACTGGACTCTGTGCCTAACCAAATCTGTGCATACATACAGGAAACAGCTTGAAGAAGCAGTTGAGCACCTTCTTGACATCTTCCGGGAATTTGGGAGCTTCATCACCGCCTTGGTAACCAACCTCTTCATAGAATTACGAGATCCTAACTGCGTCCGTGGGGAATTTGTGCGCCGAGTTCTAAGCAGGCTTCTCAGTGACGCAATATCTGTCTTCGACTATAAGTCCTACAGGGATTACCTAGGCGATAAGTTCCACGATGTCGCGTGCTCTGGAAGCGCACCCAAGAGCAACCGATACACTCGACCCGGGCCATTTCTAGATTTTTACAACTTTGCAGAGGCTTGCGGGAAGGACAGCGAAGCACCCTCCAGGTTGTTGCGAAGGCTCCAGATGCAGGTTTCCCAAGCTCGAGAGACATCAGTATACATGGCATATTACCTGACGCCGCTGATGGGATCCCTGGCTCTTTCCCTGGACACGTTTTCTCAGGACGCGCGGTCGTGCTTTCGGTCACTCGCAAAGGCCTGCATCGTCTGGGGCGTGGGCGAAGAGCTGCCACCACCTCAGAACTGGGCTCGGCCGGACGAAGTCGGGACGTGTGACCAAGAGACCGAATGTAAGTGGTGTGCCGAAATGAACGTCTTCTTGAGAGATGGTACAGCCAAGGAATACACAATAAATGCGGGTAGAGGTGTGGCTTACATTGATGTCAAAATCCATCTGGAGCGCTGTTTCGACCACATTGGTCAAAAGATCCTGTGCCGTGTCGCATACTTCAGATCCGAGACTTCGAAAGAAAGGGAATCTCGACTTCGCTTCACCAAAACCACAAAGGGATGGGAAAACCACCGGGAACAGCGGGAACGCAGGTGCAAAAGTGTACGAGAGGATCTCGAGAAGCTGCCGCAGCTTGCACGGGACAGGCTGAACGAGCTGCTGGGCACCGATGACTACGGCCGCTTGATGGGTCTCGACTACGACTGGGCCACCGCCGCCACCGCTGCCACCCCAAAGCAACCGCCGGACGGAGACGCGGGCTTGGAAGGGAGCGGGACCGAGCGTGCGCCAGTGCCGGCGAAACACGCGCGTGACGAAGACGAAGACGCGCACGGGAGCGATACTGAGCCTGCGTTGGTGCCAGCGAAGCGCCACCGCCGGCGCGCCGAGTGAGGCGACCGGGAGCAGCGGATGAGAGGAAGAGAAACAGACGGGCGGGGGGCGGCAGGGGCATTCGTGCTGCCGCGATTTCACGCCATGCTTGTACTCGTTTACAGACCGTTCTCTATTACACCGTATAATTGCACTGGAACCATGCTAGGCGAGGTCCATAGCGCGAACACGCCCATCATGCCTACTGCAACTTCCTCAGGACTTTGATGATCACCGTCCTGGTCCCTATTTAAAAACGTGCGAGGCTGCCCTTAGCTTTGAGTGGAAATGCGCCAGCCACGCGTCGTCCAAGGAAGAGCACGTAAACCGTATTCTTCAAGGGCTCAAGGGTCATGACGAAAACTATATCTACGCGAAGGAGCCTGCTCGGCAGAGCGTCACCGGGCAGGACCATCCGAGACTCGCTGGCGATCATTTCCTGGCGAACAAAGCCCTGATTGATAGGACGAAGGTCTTTGAGCTGGCTAGGCGAGCACCAAAGGGTGCACACCTGCACATTCACTTCAACGCCTGTCTAGAGCCCCATATACTGCTCCAGATCGCAAGCGAGATGGACCAGATGTACATCACGAGCGATTTACCGTTGCACACAACAGATGACCCTCATCCCTTTATCCCGTCCCCCCTCGGTCCTCGAATGTGGGCCCCCCCTTGTCTTTCAACTAATCACCTTGCTGAGTACAGTACCATCTCCAGGCGAACCTTCGCCTTCGAGCCTCATCTCAATGGGCTTTCATCTTGGACTCAAATATGGTCGACACGTCTATGACTACTATTCCAGTTCCTTCATACAGCCCTTTCCTCCAAACCAGCTTACTGCAAACCCTCTTTCTTATCTCAACCGCTCTCGCGATGCGAGGGTCTTTCACACCGCCGGAAAAATTATAGGTGAGAACGTCGTGGCCTGAAAGACGGCGGAGTCTTCTTCGCTTGCCGAGCAGTTCCGCGACACAGTGCTCGGTAAGGAACTCCACGCCCCATCTTTTGTATCTCTCCACAGACATCTTATGAGCCGTACTGATACGTCTATTATTCTGCGCTATCTCAACAGATTTGATGTTTCCGGTCAAGCTGGACCTTAGCGATACTGCCTGGTCACAGGTAGTAATGTTTGAAATAGAAAAACCTGCTACCACTATTACTTCTCCATACAAATTATGAGACACTTAAGCATTTTTAAAGAAAGCATATTAGACTATTCCAAATGAGCAATTGTTTTGTTTACTCTGATTTTCACATCCTTATTTCCACTTACAACCCATGATTATAGTAAAGCAGTAATACCTGACCTCCATAATATGCTCCCTCGTCATACACGTCTCCCACAGACTGTTTGGAGTAGATGGGGCGTCGTTGTTCCACCTTGAGCCTGTTTCCCTTCCGAATATAGGTCGTAACTCGCGGGCGGGACTCCACATCCTCCTGTTCCCAGAAGTCAAGTGGAGCATAGGATTCATAGCCTGGGTGATTCTGTGTTCTGGTGGGCCAGCCCACCCATGGCTCTTGGACCTGTATTATATCTATATCCTCATCGAAGCAGTGCTGAAGTAAAGAGATGTGCGCTTGAGACACCCTCCCAACATTACACCAGGCAATGGCGAGGTCTCTCTTCTGTCCAGGTTGATTCCCACGTGGCTTAGCTCTATGCATGAGAGTTTGGGGCGGGGGCATTATCGTTGAGCAGGCCGTAGCGCGTCTCGTTGAATAGCTGTTGTTCATTGTATGTGCCCTGGCTTGCCGCCTGGCGGCGACCTGGGCGCTCGCCTGTGCGCTGAGGCAGCGGCGCAGAGGCAGTAGGGGCTCCCGTCTCTGATGGTGTGTGGGAAGGGCTGGAGCCAGTGTTTGTCGACGTGGTGCTGTGGGCGCGCTTCCTCGTGACGGTGGCGGGGGGTGCTGTGGTAGCTACCGTGATTTCCATCTCATCCGTGGGAGGGGTCTCCCGTGGTTTATTGGCCTCGTCATAGCGGCGGCCTCCAGCCCGGCGGATTGCTTTCAGCTTCTTCTTTGATGGGGGGGTTAGTCTGCCCCCTTCCATCCGGGGTTTTGCCGGACAGTATTCGTGGCCTGCTTCGAATGGCCCATGGCAATTTGCACACCGCGGCGGTTGGGTACAAGGCCCAGCTGGGTGGTCATCCAGCCTACCCCCGCAGTGTTGGCAGCGTGGTGCTCGCATGCATCTGCGCGGGTTGCAGTACCCCTGGCAGCCTGCTTGGTGATGCTCAATCTTAGGCTTCTTATCAATCAGCCTTGCGAAACCGCTGGAGCTGAAGAGCCGGAATGACCGGACTGGCTCCAGGAATGAGATGATCCAGGTCCCCCTTCCTGTGGCCGGGTCTGGCCCATTCCTGGAGGGCTTACAGTGGGCCGGCAGTTTTCCCGTCTGTGCCTCGACCTCCTCCACGATATGGTCTGCTGTATTCACGATCTCACCTGGGGCCAGGAGCCCTCGGAATGTCCACGGTACCTCTGGCACTGCATAATTGAACCATTTTTCAGGCCTGCCGACCCTAGCCGCCCCAAGAAGGGATTGGAGCTTCTGAAGAGGCTCCGGGCTGAGGAGCCCGTCCCGGACTGCTGGGGAGGCAGTCCGAACGGCGTACCCAGTTGGCGTGGGCCTGACGTCTGGTACATCTGCGAGCCGGAGATTAAACTCCTTACAGATAAGCGAGCGTACTTCGAATGGTTCGCGCCGTGGTGTACCGCCGCGGCCTTCATCTGTGTCTAGTGCAATGAGCACCCGTAGGTCTTCCTTCGGGGGTTTCGGGGTCGCCGAGGTAACCGATGAATAGCGACTGACTTTATAGAAGTCGGCTGCGGGCGGTTCTGCTTGATACAAGCTCGGCAGACCCATCTTCTTTCCCGTCCCGTTCTGGATATCGTAGCCAAAGCGCCAAATCCATGATCGCGTTTCTTTCGTGCGCTCAGATAATGTGTAGCCTTTAAAATGGCTAAGAGTCGATCCTCACAGGTAGCTTCTGCTGTGGACTCCAACAAAGGCTGGGCATGTGGTCCGGACATTTTGGCGCGTCGCGTCCTGCCAAGAAGCGCGACTTGAGCTGCAAGAAATTCTGCAGGTAAAACAGCCCAAAATCGGTAACTGGATGGTGCGTCGATCAGGGGTTCTTCGGAGTCTTCCGTCACCCCTCCTAGAACAGTGCGGTCCGCGAGGCGCTTAAGTAGCGAATATTACATTTCAACTAGCAGGGCGTGGGCGCCTGGTTGACGCTATTCAGTTTCTTCCCAACATATTAGATTGTGCCGTCGAATCGAGACCAGGATATCAAGGCTGGGGAGGCTGAGAGGATGATGTCGGGGGCTGGTTCAATGTTGCGAGCCGGAGGGGAGCAAGAGCGTGGAGCAGAAGAAGGCGGTGGAGGTGCTGGCGATAGCAAAGACGACGGCATTGCCGTACAGACAATTTCTAGGACCATTGGCTGAAGTAGGTGAGATGAATGAGGAGGCATTTAAAGGGTGATAATCGTATTCTCCTTGCAAAATCTCTCAAAATCTGTAGAATGATGGCTTCTATGGCCGTCAAGAATCAACAGCCGGTAGACACCCTTCTTGCGTGGTGTAGTGCATTTATCAAAATGCTTAATCTACGATAAAGCAATTTTATCGTTTGTCTATCTATTGGGCTTGTCTCGATGACCCAGTCGTCGGGGATGCCGCCCTCAGTATACCAACTTGTAAGGTGTACCTTGGCCTTGACAACCAGTGTCGGTGGTGCAACCTACCCTCATTCTCCAACGTTGAGCTCAAAACAAGCCCCAAACCTTTTCCTGAATGCGCACACAACGAGTTGTCAATGTAAATGCTCCTTTTGTCATCTCCATCGGTATAGCGGTTCCTTCCGACTTGTACTCTGCGTGTGAATAACTCCGTCCTGTCGCCAACTGCACGATTCACACTTCAGCCAGGTCGAATCCCCAGCGACAAATCCGCCAAGAACCCCGGGGAAGAAAAGTCGAAGTAGTCTCAAAGCAAGGGAAGAAAAAGGGTTTGAACAGGTTAAGTCAACGTAGCCCCATACGGTCCACGCCCCCCCCCCCCCATTTGGGCCACTCCACACGTGGCCCCCCGGCGGGGTTGTACAAACTCTGCTGGCTGAACAGCTCAACGTACTCTCTGTAGTTACATTCTCTCTTCATTGAAGTTATTGTTAAAAAGATGGCGCCACCAAATCTAACGATGCCTTCGTTTGGCAACAGTTCGTCATCCTCGGCCGCCCTGACCCCAAGAAAGCAAACGATACAGATGCCGTCACTGCCAGAAGGACCACGCCCGACAGATATTGTTGATTTGGTTTTGGCGGCAAGATTAGCTGTAGCCACAGCTAATGGGGAAGCAGAGCCAAACAAGCTGCCCAGGGTTACAACTGGCAGCTCTTCTTCTGGTTGGCTTGTGGACGATGACGTAGATAAGATATGTGGAACGAGATTTGGTTTATAACTGGGCACTTTGTCATGGTGCTCATACCAAGTAGTTGCCCTGTCGGCAACTGTCTTAAAATCATCGGGCCCGAAACGGTGTCCAGCCCAAACGTTGTTGAGGATAAGAGAGAAATGTTTGTCGGATTCGTAGATACAAGTCTCGCCGTTATATTCGCACAAAGACGGCCATGTACGCACCGGTTAGCTTGGATAGCATGTTTGCTTTCTTCATAACACCCCTACGCCGATTCAAAAAGCCCTTAGTTGGGTTGGAAAACCCTCTTGTCTTCTTTATGTTATAATTAAAGTTCGAAGGATGAAATCATAGAGAGATTAACACCTTTGTCTAAGACATCTAGGCAGGTCGACCTAAATTTATCTTACATCAACATAAGCTCGAATTACCAGTGCAATAAACAAGACCACTTTAAGTGGCCACCAATAGTCGGGTTAGCCTTTGTGCGCGTGTCCTTCCAGGTGCAAGTAACCAGGGGTCTTCGTCACCAGCCTTGACCACTCTCTTGTCAGCAGAGCTCCGACCTGCTTCTTGATCCATATTTTATTACAATTGTTGATATAACAGCAAGCGGCCTAAGCACATCTGCTAAACCACATTTATATCCAATCTCGAAACCTTTGGCTTGATTTAGGAATGCAAAAGCTAAATTATAAATAGCTGCAAAAGTCCCCGTTTCTTGAACTTAGCACTTAAATCGCTAAAATAGAAGCGTTAATCTTAGAAATCGGAAGACCAATAACTAATTTACACGGCAGTACTTAAACCGCCCTGGCAGCCACCCTGGATTACAGCGGCGCATACCACCAGGATGTGCAAGGTCGAATGAGAGCCCTACATGTTGAATTTACCGCGATATAGACTTTCGGGAAACCTAGTCTCAAGAACCATATGTGTGAGGGTCAATTTCCCTCTTGCGTGCGAGATTGCGTGACTTGATTGAATATCCAAGGAAGGATCCCATAGATCCCGAAGATCCCCAATCTCGGCTATACCCTCATCTATTCTGTCGAGTAAGGGCATCCAGGCCCTCCAGTGGCAGCTCATGCACGGTGGGTATTTGTTCGGTAGGCGTTCCCAGGGGGCAATCCAGGTCTTTTCGCAAGGGCTTTGCCACCTAATCCGTCCGCCGCCATCGCGAATGGCGCGGAGGTCTTGGAAAACGTTACCCAATCCTTGGGCGAAAGGTATCTGTGGGTGGACAGCCTATACATAGTTCAAGACGACTAGGCTGCCTTCTAGCGCGATTTAAACGCGGTGCATATAATGTATGCTAATTTCATTCTTTGCCTCGTGGCTCTTGCCAGGACTAATGGCATCCATGGGCTGCGTGGTATGTGACAGACGAACATGCATTGCGCTTTGCTTTACAGGCTCGGGCCTTTAGAGTGAAATTAAATTGAAATAAAGTTGAATACGGCACCTTATCCACTGAGGTTTTCAGCTATCATTCATGGCCCCATACTTATACCGAGGATAGAATATTTCAATAAGGCATTTGAGTTATTCGAGCGAGCGGGGCCTTGGCCCCCAAATGAACCAACCGGGAGCGCTGATTAGAAGCCGTTTGAGCTCTTGGAATGCTGTTTCGCAGTCCTGGGTCCAGGTGAACGATACTCCTTCTTTAGTGAGAACTGTTAGGGGGTAGGCAATATCTGAGAACTGTAAAGGCTCAATGTCATGTATCACACAAGCTGCGCTTGGGGGTCTTTTCCAAATTTCGCGTTATTGAAAGTGCGCTGATGATAATTATGCAGCTGCACTACTGATGTCACGGGCCGCAACGATTACAAATAAAGGTTAAAAAGTGAAAAACCAAATATAAAAAAAAAATTACAAAATCTCGTGCGGCATCCGTTTTTTTTTTTTTTGTGCGAATATCCGATTTCTATTTTAATGTTTGGCAGTCAATAGGATCCTATTTGTGGAATTTGAAGCGATTGTCCTTTTGACATGGGCACTTGGTTCCTTCCTTTTTAGCGGCATTTTTGTCCGGCTCGCTTTGTTTCTATGCTAGAGACTTTGACTGGAAAGGGGAAAGCATATTTGTTTGTTTCCTAACAGATGATATTATGTCAAGACACGGCATCAGATTCTTCTCTCCGCCGGCGGCGAACCAGCAGTGGACAACGAGGAGCTTGAACGGTTTGGACGAGGAGGCTATGTGGGCGATGAAATTTTCAACCACGCCAATGCCTTCCGTTAGGAAGGTCTTTCTTATCCCCGCGGCCTTGCCCCTCTTGATCCAGTGGCCAAGCCGCCTTCTGATTGGTTGCGAATGATTGGCTACGAGTGCCTTCCGTTAGGAAGGTCTTTCTTATCCCCGCGGCCTTGCCCCTCTTGATCCAGTGGCCAAGCCGCCTTCTGATTGGTTGCGAATGATTGGCTACGAGTTTTTGATGAACCTGATTGGTCCGTTTAGAGAGGATCCCCTTTACCCTCTGATGCAGCGCCTATGCTAGACGCTTCCGTCACACTAGCCCTGCTTCCCGTGCCTGGCCTCAAACCGCTCAACCGTCTGCTTTGCTAGCTCTTTCAGTCGGTTGACCCCTTCGACGAGCTCCGGATGCATCCGTGCCTGCTCGAAGTGCTCTTTCTTGATCGGCTGTATGAGCCGTATGTCCGCGAACCGTTTGCACCGCGATAGCTGCACGTACAGGCTGAGCACGTCGCACTTGTCCGTGCCCTGGCCGCCCTGCGTCTCTTTCCTCCCGTACAGCCCGAGAAGGACCTTCTCTAGGGTCCTCCCCTGCGCCTTATAGTCAGTGAGCGCAAATCCCGGCGCGCACGGCAGTCCCGTGCGCGTCAACCCCATCTTAAAGTCTGGCCTGGCTGCAAGTCGGGGGCAGATGTGCCTGCCGTGCTTTTCTTTATGCAGCTGCACAGTCTCTGCCCCTAGCATGAGGGTGCCCGGCGGTATGTGCGGGAACGCCAGTCCCTCGGTGTCCTGCGATCTGAGAAGGATGCCGCTTGGCGGCCCGAGGAAGATGGACAACCGGTCGTTGATTACTCGTTCTTCTACCTCTTCGTTTGGGACGACGCCGGCGGCGGTAAACTCAGCCCCGTTGACCACCTTAAGCCCCAGGTACTTGTTCTGGTTGACTATGACTGGCATGCCCTCGACGTAGGGGAGGATGCCCGGGATTGGGAGCTGCGCGTCGTCCCCGACCAGCAGGGCGGCTTCCATCTCTTCCTCGGTGGGCAGACGAGTCTTCCACTGGTGATCGGACAAGAACAGGGACACCTTCCTGTCGTGTTCCTCACCGAATGCCAGTGCTGCGCAGAGCGTGAGGTCCCACCTGTGTCGGTTGAGCGGGATGATCGCGCGCCTGCCGCCGGTGAAATCAAGCTTCTTGTCACGGTTGTATCGCGAGTTTAGCTTGTCGAGATCGGCAGCGGTCTGTTGGCCTTTCCGGATGCGGTCCAGCAGTCCGATCAGTTCTTCGTCGCCCTCGGCCCTCTTCTGCTCCTCCAGGATGACGACGCTGGTAAACATTTCCCATGTCTTCTTAGCTTGGAGCTGATGCCATCGGTTCTGCGTTGCACGTTCCGAGAGGTTCCGTGGTGCCTGGCCGCAGTCGCCGTAATCGAGGTGGCTCAGCAAGCCCTTCTGGAACACTGGCCCGAACTGCAGGAAGTCGCCCGTGAAAACCACCACCGGCATTCCACCAAATGGCCTGTCCGGGAAGCCTCGCAGCGCCCGCAGCTTGTGGTCCAGCTCATAGAGCGTCTTGAGGCCCAGCATACTCACTTCGTCCACCACGAGGGCGTCACGCCTTCTCCAACGTTGCCGGTGCCTCTCCAGGTTCGCTGGTGGTGGGCTCTCCATGTCGCCTCCGTCCTGGTCATTGAAGGTGAGCCCTAGCGCGGAGTGGATGGTGTTGCCCCCGATCCCAGCCGCTGCCGTCCCAGACGTAGCTGTGATGACGATGCGCTTCGACGCGCCCTTCGCCGCCAATACTTCTTTTAGCGTGTCGATGAGCCAGGACTTCCCGGTGCCACCGCTGCCGCCTATGTATTGGAGATGTTGGGTCTGCCGCGGCCCGCCCGTCCTGTGCCCTCCGTCATCGTCAGTGGTTTTATCCGGCGCTTCCTCGGCTCTATCCATCGCCTCGCAGATCAGACCGAGGGCGATTTTCTGCATGCGGTTCAGCGTTCTATGTTTGCCTATCATCTCCCCCACCTGGAAGAAACTACTACCCGGTGCGATATCCACCCAGGTATGGGCCTGGGTGGGGCTTGGGTTGAGCGGCGCCGGGACGGGTGGGAACAAATGATGGTCGTTGCCGTCACCGAAGCCGGCATCGTCGTCGCCGTTCGGGCCCTCACCGTCTTCATCGTCCCCTTCGATGGCTAGCACTCTTGCTTTGTGAAGCCGCAACTGCGCCGCCCGTACCATGCCAATCTCTGGCTTCGTCAGTGCGCTTACTGCCGATTGGTGTGCGGACCGCGTGTCCGCACCGCACGGGTCCGGCCCGGGGTCCGAGAAGCTGGCTCTCTCCAGCGCCTGTAGCAGCCTTGCCAGTGCGGGGGAGTCTTTGGCAATACCCTGACCGCCGTGTAGGATATACACTGCGTCATGGAATGCGTACCTCATGTCTGTGTTCTGCGGTCGCCACGTCGTACCAGGGCCTATACCTTCCTCCGGTGGGTCGTGCTCTTTCTCCTCGTCGCCTTCGCTGATGCTAGCCCACAAAGCCGCGTCTTTCTTGGCATCTTCAGCGCTTTTGTGCAGAAGCTTAATGTTGTCAACGATCCCTTTCACGCGGTCGGGAATGGTTTCCGATAGCTCCTGCCACACGCCTTTAGCTGAGGGGAAATCGTCCGAGGCATAGCGATGGCCATTGAGCTTGTCCCGACGGGTGAAGCGTTGCCAGGGTACAAACAGTGCTAAGAGGAGCACCGGGGTCCTGTATTCCGTTAGCTCTTGGCGATGGCTTCTCTGTCCTCCACCCTTACCGTTGATAATATCCTGGATTTAGCTTATCCAGGTCGTGGTTGAATGGGCCGGTGAGGACCGGCACGTATTGCTCACCCACCCCCCTTCAGGAGCTCTTGGGTCCATCTCTCTCGGTCGACAAGGTCTTGGCCAAATGGGAGATACTGTAGCTTGTCTAAATTGGTCCACTTCCCGACCCTCCGCACCTGGATCATAGTGGCATAGTCGTAGAAGCAGAGGTCCTGTAACAGAGGCCCACGACAGACGTACGCCTCCAGCAGTGGAAGCCGTACACCAGACTGCGCTATGCTGATCGTCTCTGGGGCCTCCCGCAGCCGGATCTCCGAGCCAGCGGCTGCCTGTAGACCCGGCCACCTCCTGAAGACTGCCCAGTATAGTGTGTTAAGGTGGATGTTCTGCCATCTCTCCACGCTGGAGTAGTGGTTCGGATGGCCTAGGAGCCTGCTGCACACTTCCACGGCTGATAGCTCCCTGCTGGTGAAGATCTGGTTTGCCGTTCGAGCGAGAAACTGCCTAGCTTTATTGTTTACCTGCGCGGCCCTCTGGGTTCCGCCCTCCTCGTGCCCCATCTGCTCTTGGCCGCCGACGTCCGCGGACATCCCTTCTCTCACGGTCTTCATGAGCGCCGCTCGTTTCCATAACGGCGTATCAAGCTTCGTCGCGTAGTTACTGGCGTAATAGCACATGGCTAGGCTCGCCGCGTTCGTTACGAGGAGTCGAACGTCGTGGTTGTGGCGCAACGCAACGGCCAGGGCCTTGTTATAGTTGTTAATTCGGCTGTGGTTGCGTTTGATGTGGAGCAGGCCATCTGGTGTGAATGCGGTCTTTTCTCGCAGAGCCCATGGGGCTTTGAAGCGACATGGATGCTTCTTTCTTGTCTGGTCCTTGTATGAAAAACAGGCTTGGTACAAAAGCAAACACAAACAACCTATTGAGGTATTATAAGGCTTTGTCACGTTTTAATGATAGACGAGACTATGCATTTTGTCCAGTGATTCCAGACCGTATTTATGTGATACTGTAGCTGCGGACAGGCAGAACCAGGAAGAGTCTGCTTACTTATTGGGCACGAAAACCACCAGCTTAGGTTCTACCTTAAGTTCCGGTACTAACGTTAATGAGGAACATGCAGGTCCTTATGTATTCCTGTTGTATTTTTGTCTTCCTTTGTTTAGTGTGTTATGAAGTATACTTTGTCCCTTCAATGGCCTAATACATTACATAAGCTGAATTCGCATTTTGAGTACGTAGCTGCGCCTATTGGAATGCATGAGGATTCACCAAATTTAAACATCCGTTGCGAGCCTTGGTTTTCGTGGGGGTGTCAACTGGGTATCCGGACCCCCTGCAAAGCCATTAACTACCTCAGGACCTGATCACAGTACCACGTCAGAGCCATTGGATAAAACGAAAGTACCTCAAATGTACGCAATAGATGCTGCATTTAAACGAATGTGGTTGATCAGGTACTTCGAACACAAATTGAGGTAAGGAAACTCTGCTGCAAAGTACAAATGGAAATGATCATCATCTCGCCAAAGTACCGGGTTTTGTAACACTTCGGTGTGCCCAGCAGAGACATAATCGTGATTGAGTCCGATCTCAACATGATGCCCCACCACCAGCCGTGGTACTAGAGCATTGCCACGCAAAGCCGATGGATATGGTGGAAAACGGCTTTTCTCAGAACTTGATTGGCGGTAGGACCCGAATATGGATATCCACACGGTTTAGTCTTTCTTGTTCTGCCAAAACAGCTACGTCAACTATATGCAGTGGCGGCTCAGGGTATAAAGGATCAATATGGTGGCATCTATTCTCATGGTAGTATGCTTTAGTTGATGAAACTTCTTGTATGTAAGGATACATTTTGGCCATCATTAGCCATGATCTTGATCCGATTCCTCCACCAGTTTCGTATAGTATCCAGAGGAATCTTGAAGAAGACGTGGGCCTCCTCGTACGTTGGTTGCCGATACCCATCAACAGGAGCCTCGAAGCCTTCCCTCTGTCGGGTATGAGGATTCCAGCTGTCGTCAATGCGTACCCGGTGATGCTGAAGGAAGAGGAGTACTTCAATACGCTTCTTATGCGAATAAGAACGCTCGATTCGCTGGATTGGCTTGAAAGAAGGCGGTTTTCGCTTTTCTAAAGGGAATGGCTTCCTCCCAGGCCTTTTAGGCTGTATAGGCCGTACCGCGTTGGTTGAAAGCTCAGTCAGAGGAGGCATGCTGCGCGCACCTGTCTCAGAATTGTCAGAATCGTCGATATCGTTGTCACGCAGCAGTGGGAATAGTACAGAGTACTCTCGCTGTAACCAAAGAAGTTGTTCAGATCCTGGAGCTGCTGCTGTTGCATGACAGTGCAGTAAGGATGCATTTGAGCGGACCCAGCACACGATTTCTCGTGCTGCAGCTCCATAGGCAGTCGCCCCAGTGGTATCATCGTTGTAATGTTTAGACTTCGAAGCTCTTGACAGCCAGACTTCAGCTTTAACGGAGCGTGCGTCACCTGGTGTCTGGGCTGACCATGGGCTAGGACTCGCAATGTTGAAGCACAGACCCGTAAATACCCACTCAGCGATATATTGTATGGTCGTGTAGCACACAGAGAATAATAGTACTGTGATGGCATAGTAGGTCCGTTGAAGCCGGTTGGATCGTGGCGGATATTGTACAGATCCTGCTCATTGAAGCGTTGGTGATAGTACCTGGGTTGCAAAGGACTCGCCAAAACAAGATGTCTCAAACTGGCGCAATCGTCGAGAAATTGCATAAACCCTTCTAAGCTCGGATCACTCTCCCACCCTGCGTCCCCGAGCTTGTACCTCTGATACACATACTCAAGACCACCAAGCAGTGAAAAGCTGTTCATACCAATCCTTTGGGGAATTTTATGCCAGTCATTGGCACATGCAACACTCCCTTGTTGATACCTTGCGAAGTGGCGAAGGAAACCCCATGCTAAGATAGAGCCGTTGCATGAGAGATTGAGTAGGTCATGCTTGGCGTTGAAGCGTAGCTTTCCGCTGGTACATTTGATAGTGTCGGGAAAGGTCCTCTTCACCTCAGATGCTGACTCTGAGCAGGTGAGTAGGAGACTTATCGTTGTATGGATCCGGTCGCTGAGACTATGGTCCCGTTGGTCTCGAGGAAGAGGCTCCAGACTGTATACTACCCGAAAAGTTACCGGGTGAGAGGACTGGTCTGATATGGGTTCTTCTCGACCGCGCAGAAGAACTGAATAAACCCCATACCTCGGGATGGAGTCTTGCCATATCTTCAAACGAATCTCGGCAGGTAGCCTATCGAATTTGGGAAACATACTGGCGTTCGGCTTTTGCTGTCGGTTGTTCAAGCTGACGTGGTACAAGGTTTGGGTGTGCTTGATGTAATGCGGTGTGTGAGGTAGAGGAGGGGCCTGTGTATGTTATGTATGGTTGAATGATAGTAAGAAGAGCATAGAAATATGCTCAAGGCAGTAGGTACCTGAAAAGTATTTATAGTTTCAAGAAGTCGTAATTGTGCTATTGTTTGCAGAGCTGCACCCTTTGCACCCTTTGCACCCTTTGCACCCTTCGCTAGATCGTGACCTCGACGGTTCCATTCGTTGTGACTTGTTCATTGCTTTTGCTGTAAGGTGCTCTTGGGAACGCCTGATGCGCCCCGCGTGTGACGCCAGAGTTGGAAATCGATCTGTACGATCGATTTCGAGCCCTGATCGATCGATTTATATCGATCGTCACCTTCAATCGATCGATATCGATCGATCACTAATTCAATCGATCGATCGACGTCGATCGGCGATCAAATCGATCAATGCTTGTCTTCGTTGTTACTATCTACGGTGATCCTACCCACCAATTGAAGAACTTGCCTCCAATTATCCCCTTCAAGGAGACTAAAAGGAAGAGTCGGCTGATAAATACCGGCTTTGCTCCAGGAACGAAGGCACTGAGCCATGGCCACAATATGCCGCCGTAGGCGGGACCGGACTGGTGTTACCATCCTCCCGCAACTGCTGAAGTCTCTCTCCGTTTCTGCAGAAGACGATGAGATAGTAAGAAAGTCAACAGCCATATAAGACAGCCGAGGAAAACGCACAACGCCGACGTCCCCCCACCAACCAATTGGGTCAGCTTTGTATGCGATGTTGTCAACCGGTGGCTCTGACAGATACTGATCAAGCTCGGCCTGTGGTGGCATCGCCGCTGACTGCTGTTGTCGTTGGCCTTGTCGCTCTTGAGGGTCAGGAGTAGTCAATGACCGACTAAAAGCCAGTCGACGTTCAATATAGTCCAAGGCACTAGTAGTCCCAGCTGCTGAAGTGTCATTAGAATCTGCCCCATGAGCCTTGTTCTTGTACTTCTCTTCCCAGATGGTTGTTAAGCTTCTCTCATAGGATACGGAGGGATGACACAAACCACGACCTTGTGCTCCTTTCTCAGATGTCGGACAATGCCTCCGCCAGTTAAGCGATGTAGACATAATCTGTCGTCTTCGGCCTGTTCCGGAGGAAACATCTCTCGCAGATCCATACGATCTTGTGGGGCCGTGACCTGTTGTCCTTCATTCTGAATCCAAACTGCCACCACCATGTCCGCTCTCGAGAAGGGTCGTGACCTATCGTGAACCGGGGAACCGCCTGAATTTATCAGTCGTCCAAGCCTCATAATCTGGACCTACTGATCGGAGGTATATCGTCCAATATTGGTCGCATGTGTCTGATGTCTCAAGAAGAGCACCTTTTCAAGAGGCATTTCTCGAGGTGGTGGGAATGCGAAGCTGTGTGCAACAAATCGTTGCGGATTCACTTGTAAACATTCACTACTAGAGATACACACATCCACCTGGGCAGTCACAGCATCTTGTCCCAATGGCCCAGCCCCACATATATGCTGGCACTTTTGAATAGAAAATCAGTCAGTCACCATAGCAATAGAAAGGGGAAGATCAGAGAGGCTTCATGTGAAGAAAGGCTTTCACACTGTGTGAAGTGCAGCTTCTTTAAGGAACAAGACTAGAACCAGACGATTTTAGTTTAGGTATCTTTTTGACGAGTACAATACGGATTATCAATGATTATCATCCTCTTCACTGACACTATGAACTGCTCCAATGAAGAACTACCTTATCTGATAAACATTTATAGAAAAATGGATCATGTGCCATTGACCCAAAGCTTTACTCGATTAGAACACCGAGCAATCCCCAACGCAAACGCTCGCATGTGGACAAGTGAGACAAGTACCCAGGTACCGAGTCCCTTGCAAGCATCGTCCAGTGCATACCTGATGCCACCGCCCTTCAAGACTTCACTCCAGAACAGCCATTCCCATGGCGTTTCCGTCCAACCCAAGTGCCTGCATATCAAGATGCTGGACTTGCTTCTTCGAAGTCGCATCCATGACCGTCACAGCAGCATTCGTGGTTCCATTTCCAGGGCTGAGCGCATAGACCATGTTACCGGCCGCCTTGAGATCGATCAGGCCGGGGTCGCCGTTGGCACTGAGATCAGTCTGCGACTGGATGCTCGCATCTTTCAGCGACATCTCTACCAGGTGGTTGACCCCGACGTCCGTAACGAATGCTGTATTGGTGGCCGGGCTGATGGCGGCCCAGCATGTCGCCTTCTGGCCGTCAACGACCCCCTTCCCGACCACCTGGGCAGCCCCCGAGGCCTGCGAAGACCCGCCTGCTGCTGCCTGTTGCATGCTCAGAACGGCGCCGCCGAATGAAGCGTCCGTCACGAAGAGGTCAGACGACCCGGGGATGGCCGCCGAGCCGAAAAGGACTGCCGTCCCTTCCGGTGAGGTCTGCTGGCCCTGTGCGCCGACCGATGCAGCTTGGCACCCGCCGGCTGCATTCACCGGGAAGGAAGCCAGGAAGCCAGTGTTGTTCTTGGTCGGGTCTCCCTTCACCGTCGCGAACATTGTTGCCTGGTCATCCGAGAAGAAGACCTGCGATACTGTATTCGTGGGGCCGACGGGTGGTGTGGACTGGCCAAGGTCGAAGGGCCTGAGGTCGTCCATGGCTCCGAGCCCTTGCTTGGCGTCGAACGAGGCACACGAGATGCCAGCAGTGCTCCCTGTCATGCCGACGCAGGCGACGTTGTGTTTCGCAGAGGCCCCAACGGTAACGGGGAACTCGCCGGGCAGCTGTGCTGGCTGGCCGACCATGGTGAGCTTCGTCGGGTATTGGGCGTCGATGGCGAACATGGAGAGGGTGTTGGATCCGGCGTTGACTGCGAACAAGTTCTTGCTTGGTGTTAGCCTCTTTGCAGAGTAAACGATCACCGCACCTAGCAGGGAAGTGAAATAGACACTTGACTTACATTGCCAGCCACAGTCAGGGCAGATTGGCTGAACAGCGCATCCGGGTTAGAAGGCGCATTTGTCGAGCCGTCAATACCGGCCGCGCCGGAACCACCAGTGTTGGTTGACGAGCCACCTGCCTCGTCGAGCGTTCCATCCTGTGCGATTGGCACGGCAACCACGGCGTTGGATGCCTGGTTGCTCAGCATGTACACAGCCTTGCCGTTGGCAACCTTTGCAGCGCCGCCCTTTGACCCGCAGGACCTAGCAGGCCGCGCAGAGACCTGGATCGCTGACGGAGCAAGCGCAAAAAGGAAAGTGAGTGTGGAGAAGTACATCTTGGGTGTGGGTCGGAGGCAATCTATCCAGTAGAATACCAAAAGAGTGGCTTATTATAGAGGCGAATGAGCGTGCGATCCAAAGGCGATGCTGAAGGGAACTCGAATGACCTGCAATGAGGATGATAGACCAAGATCGAAGGAAGGAGTAGAACATTGTGCATCTTTATAGAGTATAGTTGTCGTCTGCTCTCTACATTGGATGGCATCTATCAACCCATGGTGCCTAATACAAAACCCCGGCGTATTTCGTTGTTCCATCATCAGCATTTCCCTTTCTGGACATGAGAGGCCTTTCAGATGGACCCTGCCGAGGACTGTTGTTACCTAATTTCCCTGAAGAAACAGATTGTGGGCTGAGAGCGAAATCTAAACGCTAGGCTTTCCAACACCAAACCTGCATCGAGTCATCATGAGGTGTCACAGAAGCTTACCGCCATACGAAGGGCCCCCAGAATAATCAGAATTTCCTAATCGGGACAGCGTCTTGGCACTGGCTGTGGGCGGCGACCCGAGGCATCACGGATCAGGGGGGTTTCAGGCTGACCCCGAATGTTCCATGAGCAGCGCCAGCCCCAGCGCAAATGATGAGTTGATCATGGAGGGTTAGCGTCATCTCTCATTGGCAGTAGGGATGCCCAGGTACATGTACGAGACCTTTCGTACAGTGTACGAGTACGAGAAGGTTCGTACTCGTACATGTACTCGTACATCTTGAGTAAAAGTGACTTTGTCCAATTGCCGTTTTAGGTTTAGTGTCAGGAGCTGCCGGACCAAGAAAAGCTCACGATGGGATGAACTAGATGAGAAGGACTGGAAGGAACTAGAAGACATATATGCAGTACTTCTGCCAGGAAGAGGAGGATACAATGGAGGGAAAAGCTATCGCGAGCTTCGTTGACGATGAGAATGTTATTGAGCTGGGCACAGTATTTGAGGATGAGGATGACTGAAAATATCACGAGATTTGCGACAAATGAAGCTACAATATGTCCCAAAAGGGTAAGCCTAAAAAGTCGTACATGTACGGTTGCCGCCGTACATTGTACGGCGGCCACTCGTACATGTACCGTACCGTACATGTACTCGTACAAGTGGGCATCCCTAATTGGCAGAGCCCCCCGAAACGTCGACATTGATACAAGCTTTGCCGCCCTGATTTGATGCTTTGCAGTAGGCAGGCGGCCTAGCTGACCTTGTGCTACTGCTTCACACCGCATGGTCACATGGCCCTCCATTTGGCCTCCCGGGGACCTCGGTGCTCCAGTTCAAGACTTCATCTTTCCATAGCCTCTCCCCAATGCTATTCCTTGATACTATTCAATACCTACACCAAAGCAGACGCGTTGCCTGAATCGTCGATTCGCTCGGCTTCTAGTATTATAGGGACACCAGACGAACCGCTACCGGGATGACGAATAATAATATTTTCCGGATTTTCAATCCGCAAGGTTTGTTACTCGAGATACCCAAGCCACATCCAGCCCACTTGCTGACGTCAATCCGCTTATCAGCTCCCAAGGAGGACCGTGTGCAGAAACGCCGCGCCCAAGTCAGGCAAGCCCAACAGTAAGGGAGACCCTCTGTACCTAACCTTTACTTCACACGTGCTTACGGAGATTGGCATCAGAACCTACCGTGAGCGAAAAGAGGCGTACAGTAAAGCTCTTGAGAGAGAAGTTGCGCAGAGCAAGCAGCGGGAAGCCGTGTTGCGACGTGAAAACGAGCGGCTCCAGGAGACCATCCAGAGCCTGGTCGGGAAGCTCGAGCAGCTCGGTGTCGACGGAACGGATGATGTGGTCATGTCAACAGAGAAGCAAAGTGCCAGTCCGGGAACAGAGACCATGGCCGACAACATGTCCAGCCCGGCACCACCTCTCGCTCGGCTAGGCGATGTTGACCCCGTCGCTTTGGGCGTGGACTTTGTTCTGGCGTAAGTCCACTCTCGTGCTCCGATTGCATAGGCAAAGCCACGTCTGGATTACTGACAACGTCATGGCATCGCTCATTATAGGCTTGAAAGGCCCTGCCTCGATCACCTCCATGGCGACCCTGAGAAACCGGAAGAGCCATCCGGCCATGCCCTCACTCTATCATCTCAGGCGTGCGCTGTGACATGCCCAAACAATACCACGTCACCGGTAGCACGAGAGTCAATCAATCCGCATGCCCTACCCGCAGCGATGTTGGAGAACCTGCTGGCCCTCTCAACCGAAGTATGCCCTTCGGACGACCGAATCACACCAGTGCAAGCGTGGAACCTCATCCGATCGCAGCCGCATTTCGGTGGCTTCGAGCTGAGTGGCCTGCGGACCCTTGCAGAGATTCTTAGGGATGTGATAAAATGTCATGGGTATGTGATTAACTGGTGTTTGGGACCGCGTGGTATTATTCTAACACGTGCATGTTGTTAGATTTGGAGCCGTGCTACCGCAGTCCGTCTTCAGGCGACTGCTTTTCGAATTTCTCCTGAAAGGGAAACCATTCTGATTCAGGCCCTAAAAGACGAGGGCTGATCCGACGACGACGACCAAAATACACGATACTTGCGGCCAAATATGACCGGAACCAGCTCAGCCCCTGGTATTTTCGCCAGCACAGAAAATCGCGTCAGGCCTGAAGAGCATAGAGATGGTCATATGTGTAGCAGGTGCTTCCATCGCTGGAGCCACTTGAGATGTCCATCACATCTCCCACAGTCACGTTGGGCCCGCTCACCCCTACTGACATCTCAAAGTCAAGGGTGACGTTCCCACCCTGAACGTTGTCATAGTCCATGAGAAAGACGGGTCCCGAGATATCATGGAGTCGGCTCTCCAGGTCATAGCTCTGCCATGACCACCACACGCGGTCGAGGTTGGCATGGTGCACTTTTTACGGTCAGTTGAAATGACATGAATCCGTCAAGGGAAGAGCAGTAAAACTCACGATAGAATATAGGATCTGCTGGGGACGCATAAAGGTCGCCCATTTGCCCTGCATACACATCAGTGGCTGACAGGAGAGTATACCATGACCACGACAACTCACCATAAGTGCCACCAACGCCATAATGGCCACCGCCATGGATACCAGAAGCATCGAAACTAGGCCCCCCTTCGACCACCCTGGCAAACCAGCCAAAGTCATCTTGCTTCAGTGTCAACTGCGTCTGGTTCATACCGAGATACCGCCGCGCAAAGCTGGGACTCAGGTCCCTCTTCAAGCACTGCGGATTATAAGCGACACTGCTCGCAGGACCAAGATGGACCAGGTCGTCCTTCCCGGAAAAGGGTCCGTCGGGGACACATCCACCACCCGTCCGGCCAGGAACAGCGAAGGGATCCGACGCATTCCCTTCCACGAAGGGGCCGTTGCCGCCGAAGCCAAGCTCTGGGTCGAAGACTGGCGAGTTGACATATGCCTCGTCACTGTCCACGTCCAGCGTCCAGTCCCAGTACGGCTGGGCCCCGTCATATCCGCACTCGGTTCGCAGCATGTACTCGTACGTTGCGACGAAGTACCGGTGCCATGGGAGGAAGTGGCCGACGTAGTGGATTGAGAAGGTCTGTTGGATGTGGGTGTATAGGAGGTCGTCGTATCGGGACTTGACGCCGGAGTTGTTGAATGGAGAGGTGATGGATGGCTGGGTCATGATACAGTTCACGGCATCGAGGTATGAACTTTTCTCTGCGGATTGAAGGGTGCGCCACTCCTTACGTACGATAGGGTCCTCACACGGCGGTGAGAGTGACGAGGCGAGCGACGCCAAGGTCAGCACGGCAAGTAGGTGAAAAGCCATGTTCGTAATAAACGCAGCTCCAAGAGCAAAATAGAAAGAAACAACGAGGATCTACAGATGTCTACTGGCAGGCGCTCTCTCCATTCCATTCATTTCTCTTCATGTAGCTGTCGACATCGCTACTGACATAGTGTGTGAAGGATTCGAGTAGCGTGTACCACCGAGCCAATCCCAATCGAGCCATTCACTGCACAAGGCGATAGTTGCATACGGGCATGTGCAGCTTACTGTTAGTGTAACAGCAAAGTTGTCACTCATTGGGCCAGGATACCGTGAACGTCCCGATATTCCGGGTCCGTCAAATCGACGCGGATAAGAGGGCGGCGGGGTTGGAAGGTAGATAGATGGTCACCACACCCAGGGATGCTTGGACAATATTAACATTTTTTTTATTTTGTATTTGACTGGTTTGACTCGATGATCTATCTACTCTAACCGATCATCGCATATGGGCCTCACATCCCCCCTGGCATCGCCCTTCCACACGGTGCCTGATGCGTTGCAGCTCGCAACCACCTTCCTCAGGTCCCCAATCATGCCGCCGGGCCCGCTCGCGTACACGGTCGTCGACCCACGGGCCACGGACCCAACAAACTTCCTGACAATCTCATCCAGGTGAGGCCGTCTGGCCTCGGGTATCTCAGTGTTGTCAGGATGGTGATGCGTCACGTCATTACAGTCACACCCCCCAGTCGCAGAGGAAGCAGACGACTCGACCTTCTCCTGCGGCTCGCCGGCCTTCTTGGCCCCCTCGCCGGCGCCGCCGGCGCCCCTGCGCACGGAGGGGTGGTGCTCCTTCTCGCGCGTCACGTTGACGTTGACGTCCAGGCTGTGCGAGCAGCCGGCCTCCTTGATGTGCTCGAGCTCCTCGGAGACCCACTTCGCGTCGGCGTCGCGCCTCACCGCCCACACGAGCTCGACCTTGCGGCCCGCCACCGGCTTCTCGCGCACCAGCTTCAGCAGCACGGGGAGCACGAAGGTGATTCCCGTGCCGCCGGCCACGCAGAGGACGTTCGTCTCGGGCGTCACGCTGGAGATCATGTCGACGCCGTAAGGACCTGTTAGCACGACGGATGTGGTCGGCTCTGTTGCTGTTGTTGTTGTCGCTGGCCCCTCGGGTAGTGTTGCGAGCTTCTTGGCCGCGATGTCGGCCAGCTTCTTGGTCTCGCCCTTCTTGGCACGGATCACGTACGAGTGTCTCACGGCCCCGGTCTCGTCGGGCAGGGGCAGGCTGAGCGGCGTCATCGGGTGGGACTGCCAGACCGAGGACTCGGTGAAGCGCAGGTAGAAGTGCTGGCCGACCTGCCACGGCTGCTGGACGTGGTCAAAGTCCAGCCGGACGACGTCGCCGCTGTCGCTGTCCTCGAACCGCGTGATCCTCGCCTTTGCGGACTCGAACCCCCACTTGTTCTTGGCTGGCACCCAGCGGTAGTGCAGCAGCCCCGTGCGGACGACCCTGCCGACGCGGTCGAAGAACCAGATGAGGATGCCCGGGATCAGGAAGCACTGCAGCTGCATCCAGTGGCCGATGATGGCGCCGATGTATACCATGGCCAGGACGTAGTGGGCCTTGCGGAAGAACTCATAGCCCGTCAGGCGGATCCCCCACGGCGTGGCAAAGACCCACATCAGGATGAGCAGGCCCAGGGCGACGAACCCCCACTGAATGTACAGCTGCGCGGCAAACTCGGTCCACACGGCCGGCTGCGGCTGGTACAGCGCCGCCTCGACGACGATCCAGCAGATGGTGTGCACGGTGGACTGGATCAGGATGATGTAGCCGACCCAGCGGTGCAGGAACATGAAGCTCTGGTAGGGGATTCCCTTGATGACGCTGAGCAGCGACTCGCGGCTGGCCAGCAGGACCGAGAGCGGCGTGAGGGCGTACGCCAGGATGCCGATGCGGTCCGAGAAGGGGCCCAGGGTCGTGCGCGTGTTGTAGACGCCGGGGGAGGACTTTACGGGCGTTATCCATGTCTGGTACGCCATGCCGACGAAGGAGAAGATGGTCAGGTAGCCCGCGAGGGTGAAGAGGACCAGCACCTGCAGGCGGGTGACGTGCCCGAGGATGCGGGGCGCAAAGTCCGGGAGGAGGTACCTCCGGCGGAAACTCGACACGGAGCGCTTCAGCTTCTCGAGGCCGCCGATGGCCCCGGTTCCTTGCGATTCTGCCTTTGCGCCGGAGGTGATGGCATCGTCTGCTGTTCGTGATGGGAAGATGCGTCGGCCGAGGCCCCATAATAATAATATACCGGCGATTGCGGCCCAGAAGATGCCAGAGTATAGCATGGAAACATCGTGTGAGTGGTAGACGAGGTCGAGGTAGGCGCATGAACCGGCATCTGTTGTGCAGGGCAGAATCCGGTCTGCATAGCCCCAGTGAGGCTCAAGTACTGAGCCGTCGGTGTCGGAGAAGTTCTGGATATGCACCCTGGCGGCGATTAAATGTTGTGAGGCGTCCATCTTGGATATGAGTCTGTCTCCGTCCGTCTAGCCTCCCGGAGGCGTTCCTGGCTGGCTGGCTGACTGGTTGAGTGTCCAGCTGTGTCCACGGATCTTGTGATGAGAAACACTTCTCTTTGGGGTGGACAGAGGCTGAAGCAACGTTGCCGATGCTCAGTGGACTTCGCGGCGGGATCTGCAATGGTGAAGGACACAGACACTACATGACACACACGCCAGAAGGGGGATGTGGTACAGGAACATAAAAAAGGATGGATTAGAAATGGTTATATGGGGGGCAAACGCATTATTCGAAACGGACCCCCTTCCCGACAGTTCGGATCCAGATGGTGGTCCACCGGCGGCCAAGACGCCGGGATCACGGCGCCAATGTTTGGACAAATCCCAATCTGAGCATGTTTCCCTGTGTCCTCCGGCAAGCTTCTTACGAGATGGCAAGAGGAGTACAAATCCGGAGCTGGTCGTTGGTGGCAACCGGCGGTCCGCCAAGACCCACTATGGGAGCACCTCTGCAGCAGTGCGCCGAGGTGATTTGAGCAAGTTTCCGGAGCTCTCGTCAGGCTCGTGCGCGACTCGTCACAACACGGAGATTGAGAAAGAATCCTCCTTTGAGCAGATTTGTCCCAACTTGCTCCAGCTTGGCTTCTTGTCTGCTCGTCGAGCTGCATGACCAGACCTTGGCCCGGCCTTCGATTGTAAACTTCCATATTGCTTATTGCTTGGAACACATTCAGATGGAAACAACGGAAGCAAAGAGAGGACAGGTCGCCTGGTAGGCCCACGATATCCGGCCGGGGCCAAGTGGGAATCCCGGGCGCCACTCCCGAGGCCGGGATGAAGGAGTAAGAGGAGCAGTGAGTGAAACGTGAGCACTCCTGCTTTGTGGCTCCTGACACATGCCCTCGAGCGTCGTCAGCACGCCCCGGTAGCCCAGCCCGCCATCCTTCACGGCCCTCTCCGCGTCTGCGTTGTCTGCAACCAGGTGGGTGCAGATGGAGAACAGCCCCGGCTGCAGGTGCTTGATGTCCCCGGACAGCGGGGGGACAAACCTGGCCAGGCTGCTTGGGAGATGAAACGGCAGCAGTGTGTAGAACTCGACCAGGTACGAGACTAGCACGAACGGCATCGGCGGGAGGGAAATCATCCTGAATGGGGTCGTCGCCAGCTTGGACAGTAGGCCGTACAGGTCGCCGTAGTAGATGGGCGGGTTTGGGTCCGTGATGCAATATGGACGGCCCGACTGGGGCGACGAGTGAGAGCCCTTCTCAGCAAGGATGGACTCAAACTGCAGATGTCCTATTGCGCAGTTGACGCCATGTACAAAACTCTGGACAACGTGGTTGGCCCAGCTGGGGACCGTTGTCAGCCAAGACTGAAGCTATCGTGGCTGCATCCCACCATGGAGCAAACGGGTCACTTACGTCGGGGTGACCTGGCTGTTCAGCGGCCCACCGACGGTATTATCAGTCGGGTGGCCATATACGCCATTAGCCGGACGGATGCAGCCCGTCCTCAACTCCCTGCAGTTCGCGCCACACACGATCCTCTCCGCCCTGGCCTTGGAGGCGGGATAGTTCCCAAAGAACTCCTCGTGACTCCGAAGCGGCCGGAAGAAGTCAGACTCCTCCAGGACCTGGCAGTAGCCGCGCGGGCAGGTATTCCACTGCCACGGCTTCACCCACAGCTCGATAGGCCGGATGCTGATGGACGCGCTCGAGGTGCTCACAAACACATCCGCCCCGGCGCGCCGGGCTGCCGCGAGTACGTTCTCGGTGCCGCTGACGTTGACGGCCTCGCAGAACCCGTTAACTAGCAGTGACCTCGCGGAGGGGATGATGACCGCCGCCGTGTGGAAGACGGTCAGGGGCAGCTTAGCCACGGCCGGGTCGTCCCAGGGGCGGCTGAAGGCGGCGTCGGTGGATTCCGCGGATGAGATGTCCGTCTTTTGGAAGTCCACCTTGTCGAAGAGAGGGTGGTCGAGCTGGTCCCGCCTGTGCGGCTGCTGGAAGTCGACGATGCGGATCGTGCCGGGCGGCTGGCCTCGCTCGAGGAGCTGCAGCACGATGAACCCGCCGACCAGGCCCGAGCCGCCCGTGACGATGTAGCGCCTGTTCAGCTTTGGTGGGAGCTGCGATGCGTATGATGCGGTGGTGATCTGGTCTTGGCGCAGACGCTCGTAGGTCTTCTTTACCTGCTCGTCTGTCCACCTGTCACCAGCCAGCTTCTTCACCTGGTCAGGGGTGATGCTGAGGAGCCGGTTGAGGTTGATGAGGTACACCAGCGACAGGCCCAGCAGGATGCAAGTGGCTGTTGCCACGAGTCCAGGGAGGGTTTGTACATAGTTGGCCATTATGCTTCAGCTTGAGCGGGATAAGTTTACGGTGTCATGGTGATGGTTTCCAAAACGCCAGTTGGGCACACATGTCCCGCTGGCCCGGATGTTTCGATTTGAAAATGCCGAAAGATGGAGGGTTGCAGTCGTCAACGTCAACCGTCCCATGTGTGGCAGAGTTCACTCATCCCAAGGGCCAGGGGGCTCGGAACCCGCGGCTTCTCTCGATCGGACGCTCACGTGGTTTCTGCGCCGCACTCCTCAATTCTTTAGGGGCCTAATCGAGGTTGCAATCGTGGTCCATGGCACAGTAGTAGCATATCTAGTTGCTCTTGGAGGCACATTGAAAAGCAAGCGTACCGGAGTCTTGGGCCCAAGCTGCATTATGGCCGTGCTACACATTGGAGATAAGCCTCGCTACCCTGGGCACTCAAGTAAAGTTTGCGGGTGGTTACATTGTCACAGTGGCTAACCACATACCACTGCAGGCGATATAAAGTGACTCTGCGGTTTGGGGAGCCAACGGTCGGCATTCCGGTTCCCCCGTACGGATCTGGCGGGCCCGGCTCCGACCCGGTGTGGGGTTCTGTCGGCTCCGGTTATTGCGTGAGTATCTACGGTTTGTGATTGCGCCTGGGGCGGTCCGACGTCAACCATCATCGCGACAGGATTCGATTTGAAATTTCGTGATCTTATGTCCGTCTTCAAAACTGTGATATTACCGCATGAGAGACATCTGAGTCTGTTCAAGTCTCCTGAATGATCATGATGCGAGATGACGGCAGCGATTTGGTGGAGCAAGATGCTGATAAAATGGTCAGGGAACAAAACAATGACACCAGCTTAAGCCCAGCTTCCAGCTTCAAAATTCCCCATAACTTCTTTAGGGGAGCTCCTGAGACTGGCTGGGCCGGAATTGACCTCTAGCTTCTGCGGTGTTTGCAGACTGGAAGGAAGTGGCAATATGCAAATTGGATGGAAATGCCATAACAGTCACGTCATGTCAACGTCCATAGGGCGACTCTGATGCAGGGAATCGATCACTCAATAACAACGTCAACAGATGAGCATACGGGCCTGTCGATCCCATCTTTTTCACTCTCCTCCTCATTCACATATCTTCAGGTCGAGCTCCTCTTCACAAGACCACTCACATGTGCACTTTCCCCCGGTCCTGAAATCAATCCATCCCAATCAACCTGACCTGTTTACAAACACAATAATATTTGAGATCTCAGACTTGCAGCAGCAGTAACTCAACAGCGCTCAAGATGTCCTCCGCACGCGCTCTCAGACTCGCCTCCTTGGCTTCGCGCCCAAGCCTGTCCACCGCCTACCGAGCCCAAGCCCAAGTTGCACGACCCGCAACCCTCTTCCAAACCCGTCACTACGCCGCCAAAGGCGAGGGCGAGAATGACGACCTCGGTGGCCCAGGCGGACAAGAGCCCCCAGATCCCGTGGCGCGCGCACAGCAGAACGCGTACGTCACTCATCCCTGAACTCTCCAGCTATTATTTTCTTGTGCCCCGATATTGGTGAAGACATAATATACTGACCAACCAGCAAACAGGAGCCTGCGCAACAAGACCATCCTCGGTATGCTCCTCGCAGTCAGCATCCCACTGTTCTACATGGTCGGGCAGCCAGGCAAAATCGCCGAGAAAGAGGTCGACAACAACTCAGCTGGGCCCTTTGCCAAGAACAACCCTGCCGAGAACCTGAACAAGGTGCAGGGAGGAATGCCCGGCGGCCGCCAGGAGCAGCGGAATCAGTGGGAGGGCAGCAGTGGTCAGGGTGGGAAGGCTGTGAGGTAGAGGTGGTTGGGGCTGTGGGTGTCGACAGTGACGGCTAGCAGATGGTAGTCAGCCGATGAGTCGGTATTAGTGGGACTCGGATCAGTTCCCCAGGATGAAGAATAATTGAATTCGGCAGAACAATGCAGTGCTATTGATCGTGGATCAAGACTTTTCTCCCAAGTATCATAACATTTCCCTTACGTCTCGCAGTCATGGGTGAATTTATAGCCTCTGAAGACGTCGGAGCTTCGAAGCATTGTTCCTATCGCTATTTTCCTACCGCCGGTTGTAGGTCCATAACATTCCACCAAGCTTCATTACTACCTGGATTCCCAAAAACTGAGAGGGAAACCTCGTAGGGGAAACCTCTCAGGGTAGTGTAGCGACCGCCGTCGTGTCGTTTCGAGCAGGGAGGTGTGGTAGTCCTCGCTGTTGCCGGTTGGCCTCGAAGGTCGAGCGGGGAGGAGGTAGTAGTCCTCGCCGTTGCGCGGGGGGGAAGAAGCCATCACGCCTTCCCTAACGTTGGATATAGATGGGGCAAGGTCTACTCCAAGTTCGTGATGGCCACGCGAGGAGGTGCGTCGTCTCGTCGCTTGCGCAGTTGTCGGATCTCGAAAGCAAGTTTCGAAGTTTTCGCGTTTTTGACCGCTTGTTAGGCCAAAGTTGTGCGTGCCATAGTAAAATGGCGTAATTTCTAGCAGGGTGCTAACAGCAGCGTGCCAAGAAATTAAGAGTCGAGGGGAAGCGTCGTTTAGTTGGTCCGCGGCGGACCGCCTCCCCATCACCACCCCGGGCGAAAACCCCCGAACACATAGTGTTCTGCCGAAAGACAACAGGACGACGCACCTTTGACGAATGGCCTTGGCCAGGGGACCGGGAGCGACGCTACCCGGACACACCCACTGAGAAGCACCGCTACCTGGCGGATCTTATAACGTAGGTGGACAGTCAGCCGGTCAGGACACATGCCCGGTCAGTTTTGCTAACTCTGCCAACTTTTGCCAACCCTAGCACCCACCTGAGGCCAACATATCAATAAAAATTGGCACCAATTGGTGCCAACTGGTCCCAATTGCTTATTTTTAATTGATTTGGTCAATTTAGAGGTGTGGTGGAGTTGCAATGCCAGTCTGAAAGTTTAAAGTTTGGGTGGGCGGGTTTGTTTTTGGTGCAGATCGCGTTCCCATTTTTCGCGTCAGTCTCGCATCACTCTACCTACTTAAATATTCAACACGCTAGAATTCAACATCTACAATGCCAATCTACTCAAAAGAAGACAAGATCATTCTAGCCCTTCAAGCAATCACAAATTCCAAAAAAAATCAAAAGAAACCCTTAAGTGCACGCCAGGCTGCACGGATCTTTAACATCCCTTATAGTACACTCAACGACAGGATGAACAACCGACCCCGTCGCGAAGAATCACGCGTCGAGAAGCATAAACTGGAGCCAGTCGAAGAGCAAACACTTGTTCAATACATCATTGAGCAAGATGCACGAGGATTTCCAATGCGGCTTTCTGGTGTGGAAGATATGGCCAACCTCCTGCTGGCGTCGCGTGATGGCAAGCCTGTTGGCACCAGATGGGCACGACGCTTTGTGGATGCACAACCAAGCTTGAAAACAAGATTCTCTCGGCCTTACGACTACCAGAGGGCCCTCTGCGAAGATCCTGAGGTCATTGGAAACTGGTTCCGACTACTTCGCAACATGATGGCCAAGTATGGGATCACAGATGACGATCTCTACAACTTCGACGAAACTGGCTTCATGATGGGCCAGATAACCTCAACCCTGGTTGTTACACGCTCTGATCGGCATGGAAAGGCTAAATCTATACAGCCTGGAAACCGTGAATGGGCAACAGCTATTGAATGCATCAATGCAAAGGGCTGGTGTATCCCGCCATTCGTCATTGTCCAAGGCGCCTACCACCTTGCAAACTGGACCACAGAGTCGGGTTTTCCTGCCGATTGGGTAATCAAGCCTACTCCAAATGGATGGACGGATAACAAGACTGGTCTAGAATGGATTCAGCACTTTAATAAGCATACAATTAAGCGTACAATGGGCAAATACCGGATGCTCATCCTGGATGGACACGAGAGCCATGTATCAGCAGAGTTCGAACAGTACTGCAAGGAAAACAACATTATCCCTATTAGCATGCCACCACATTCATCTCATCTACTCCAGCCATTGGACGTTGCATTATTTTCGCTATTGAAGCGTGCATACGGCGATGAGATCAACCTCTTCATCCGGGCCTCGATCAACCACATCACCAAGTCCGAGTTCTTCATTGCGTTTAAGGCAGCCCACGACAAGGTCTTTACGGAAGAAAACATGAGATCTGGGTTCAGAGGAGCTGGGATTTCTCCATGGGACCCAGATTCTGTCATTTCCAAGCTGGATGTCCGCCTACAAACTCCAGTACAATCCCTCCCTGTGTCACCATCGAAATGGGAATCACAAACACCCTCCAATGCCCACCAGACTGTCCAGCAATCAAGTTTTATCAAGGGCAAGATCTCAGCCCATCAGGGCAGCTCCCCTACACCAATTATCCAGGCAATTGAGAAGTTTACAAAGGGTGCACAAGCAATGGCGCATCAGATTACTCTTTTGAATGATCGGGTCCGTACCCTTGAGAAGGCTAATATTGGGCTCGCCAAGCGCCGGAGGGCCAAAAGAAGTCGGGTCCAGCTTGGAGGGGCACTTAGTATTGAGGAATCTCAGGTGATAATTGAAGAAAAACAAAAGGGGAAGCGGCCGGCTGGTGAAATGGCTGGTGGTGCTGAGGAGGCGGACCGCGGCGGACCGAGCAAACGACGATGTGGCAACTGCGGCGAGACTGGGCATAACGCAAGAACTTGTGAGAAAGATGCAGAAGAGTCTAGTCAGTCAGATTCAGAGTGTATAATAGTACATTCTTAAGCGGTCCGCGTCGGACCGCCAAAATAGTTGATTTGGCTGGTGTAGATTGAGGTTGATTCTGCATGGTTGAAATGCTCCATTTTGGTGGGGAACGCGATTTTCCCACCAAAAGTCAGCCACTTCAGACCGGCACTGCAGCCACCCCAACCACTCTAAATTGACCAAATCGATTAAAAATAAGCAATTGGGACCAGTTGGCACCAATTGGTGCCAATTTTTATTGATATGTTGGCCTCAGGTGGGTGCTAGGGTTGGCAAAAGTTGGCAGAGTTAGCAAAACTGACCGGGCATGTGTCCTGACCGGCTGACTGTCCACCTACGTTAGAGACCCCTACGGCGTTTAAGGACTTCCTTGGAGCCACCGGGGCTCTCACGCTACAAGGGGAGGGGGATTAGGGGGTGTGATTTCATTTGTTGCGGGTGGCGAGAGGACTTGGTTTGCTTGGTTTTTGATTTCTTGGCTTCTTGTTTTTGCGACTAACTATATTCACTCACTACGTACCACGGCACTCGACTCGCCTGGCGACCACTCGCCACAGGCTACAGCTATGACTGATCCAACTTCAACCTACCCGCCCACCATCAACGCTTCATCAAATCGACTAATTGATTGTCAGAATCAATCAATTTGGCATCGAAAATATACCCTAGTTGGTCAGATATCTTTTTTTTGCCGTTCCAGCGATGGGGGATGTCCCTGATTACTTGAGACTCGAAGGTCTAATTCAAATTCCCGAGTACGAACCACGCTACTCCGAGCCCTGTTACTCTTCTCTGGTGAAAGGCGAAGTTGCTCTAGAGTGTGGGGTTCTCAGGTGGGCGAGAGACGGTGGGCTTTGGGATACATTAGCTGCGGATGATTCTCATTGTCATCCAGGGCCATGAAGGTGCTCATGGCTGTAGCGTAGTTGATATTTGCGCCTATAATCGAACCTAATCAATTTAGATGTCAGCCACCGTTCAGCGCAGTAACTCGAGTATTTGCTTACCGGAATCATTTTCAGATATGTTTATTGATCAGATATGCGTCCAAGTTATAAATCTCGCCAATTTATATATATTAAGTGAAAGACGAGCCACCTCCACAGATACCTGTCGCAGGCAAGCTTATATGATCGACCTCTGCAGCGACATTTACATGAGGCTGAAGTCCGAACTACGAAGGACATTATCGAACTCAGATCGAGTTGCTAAAATGTCTTCCAGACCTTATAAAAGCGTTCTCCCTACAGATTGGTCTCGATACATCCGAGCCGTCCAGAGCATACATAATGCATTTTATACACACAAATCACAGGTAAGTCTGACCGAGGTTGCTACTGGCAACGATTCTGACAAGCTTGGACCCGTTTTGTTTTGTCCGGGAATGTCAGGGGGTAGGGTCACGGATAGAGTGAATGAGTGCAAGAGCTAGCAGGTCTGATGCCTTAAAGCTTCTTCGAGGTAAACTTAAAGGGAGAAAGGATTTTGCTATCATTCCCTTGTGTTCGTCTGCTTGAAGGAAGCCGAGGATCCTGATAATTAGTCGGATAAGAGAGTCCGTCCCACAGAGCCATCTAATGCTCATGACCAATGCAGTGATCTTATTGGATTGGAGGCAATGTGGATTGGATTGGAGTGGACAGAAAATGGCTGGATTGGATTTCATGTTTCCCAAAATTTGGATTGGATTGGATTGATTGGCAACAGGCTCCTGGAGCTCCAATAGCCTAACCCGATATGGCCAGGTCTAAGCCTAATTTGGTGGTTGTGACGTAGCCTCCCGTCACACACCACCACGAGACGCGCACCTTCTGTAACACCCAAACGCGCAACAGATAGGTCGAGCAAAAACATGCAGGAAACCGCGTCGCTCGCGTCTACAACAGTCCTTTTACTATGGCAGACGTGTCTAAACAGTCCACTCACCAGCTACACCATGGCCACTATCTCCAGCTATTTCGGCGCCACCAACGCTCGGCGTCCGGATTCTGACAGAGTTATTCTTTCTCCCGCATGTATTAGCCCTCGCCCAAATGACCCGGCCGGAGTCCTGATCGAACCCGACGAATTCAAGCTGAATGGGAAACAGTATGTTCGCTACTGTGTCGTAGCAAAGTCCCAAAAGCACACCAAGAAGAGGACATCAGTTGTCTGGCAGTATGGTGAAGATATACAACTGAAGCAGGACGCAACGAAGAAGTTCTGGTACTGTTATCTGTGTGAGCAGCAGCAGCGCCAGCAGGGGCTTCCAATTTCCGGCAAGGGCAACTGCACTGCCTTAGACCACCTCGAATCGAAACACCAAATTGACAGGGAGACTGGTGAGCATAGACCAGCAAAGAACGACCCCTCACAGCCGTCAATTGTCGACTTCAACAGCATATCAACCGTTGTATTCAAACGCCGATTTGACGACTTCAAGGAGCTTCTTATTCGATGGATCGTCTACTGTCACATCGCCTTCTTCCAAATCGAGAACCTCTACTTCCGCGACCTCCTCTTCTATGTATTTCCAGGCCTAACAACGCTTCTACCAAAGGCGAGCCTTGTGATTCGCAAATGGATCATAGAGGCATTTGAGGCGCGCAAGGAGAGGCTGCGTCAAGAAATGCAAGCGGCACACAGCAATATATCGATATCGTTCGATTTATGGACATCGCCGAACTACCAGGCCACCCTGGGATGTGTCGCGCACTTTGTCAGCAGAAATGGTAAGAGACGAACGGCGGTGCTGGCTCTTCGCGAACTGGTTGGCGAACATTCGGGAAAAACATGGCAGATGTCCTCCTACACATATTTGGCGACTACGGTATCAGCGGCAGAATCGGTTATTTCATGGCTGACAACGCGACCTCGAATGATGCCTGTATTGACCTGGTCCTCCAAGCTCTTTATCCGAACATGAGCAAGAAGCATCGCCTACGACGACGCCTTCGGTGTTTCGGCCATATCGCCAACCTTTGCGCCCAGGCCTTTATTATGGGAAAGGATGCTGAGAAGACCTGCAAGGATCTGGAATCGGCGTATCGAGAAGGAGACTTAACACAGATTGGCGAGCTGTGGAAGCGACGGGGTGCAATTGGAAGGCTCCACAATATCGTACGGTATATTAGAGCGAGCCCTCAACGCCGCCAATTCTTCAGATCAATAGAAATAGGCGGTGAACTGGCTGCATTCGATGGATTAGAGGTAAGGCCCTTATTCCGCGCCGCATTTTAATGCAACAGCCCCGTATATTTCCACTTCAGAGACTGATGTTCGAGTGTCATGCAGCTTGTTCAAAGCCAGTCGACGCGCTGGAATTCTTATTTTCTATCTATTGGACGCGCCCTTAACGTCAAAGAACGCATCCAGCTCTTCTGCGATCAATATGAGCCTCCACTGGGTGACATGGGCGTCCTGGATAACCGGCTTACACCGCGGCAATGGGATGAACTCGGACACCTCCATGACCAACTCGAGACATTCTACGAAGCCACAATCATGAACGAAGGGAGGCAGTGGACTCTTGCGGATCATTTTCAATCGTTGGATTGGCTAATTGATGAAATCCAACTTGCTCGGCAAAAATTTGAACAACTTGCTGACGATGCCCTCCGCAAGCGTGGCCCGAAGCAGCAGGATACCCAAAGCGAAGTCGATGACTATAATTGGCTTGCTGCGGCAGCAGAAGTTGCTTGGAAGAAATGCGAGAAGTACTACAACAAGGCTGATGAGTCGCCCGCTTACTACGCTGCTATATCGTTGAATCCAACCCTCAAGAATCAGTGGTACCATCAGGTTTGGAATGAGAGCGATGATAAGCGTGCCTGGATCCTGGCAGCGGTTGGGGCTGTCAAAGAGCTGTGGATTGAGGAATATCGAGGAAAGTTTGCTGGCGGAGCCCCAGTTCCTACTCACATCTCTAAGGCGCCGGAATTAAAGGAGAAATCGTTCACCTCGGTTCGGAATCACAAGCGGCTTAAACTACGCCAGTCCGATGCTAAATTAAGTCATGAACTACCTTCGGTGGACCACTACAAGAAGTTTATCACCACTGACGTTATCGGCCTTAAGGATGACGAAGAATTCGATCCCATTCAGTACTGGAATGAGCGCTACCACTCGCAGACGGACCTAGCTCGTATGGCGCTGGACGTGTTGGCCGTGCCTCCCATGTCGGATGAGTGTGAGCGCTTATTTAGCAGTGCCAAGCTCCTCCTTACGGATCGTCGTTCACGACTTCGGATGGACGTAATCGAAGCCAGCGAGTGCCTACTGGCTTGGTATGGACGCCCAGAGCGGAAGGCATTTGATAACTCCAGTATCGGCTTGATGGAAGACGAAGCAAAGGGTGAGGCTGGGACTAGTGGGCGGGGTGCGGCAGGGGAAGAAGATGGCGGTAGAGATGACGGTAGTGAGGAGTCAAATATATTGGAGAACACTGCTGGTGAGCATACTTAATGAGCTCAGGGTTTAGCTAGTATCATGGGATCTTGTGTCGCAATTTCTGATGGATCTGGATCGTAGGATAAAGGCTCTTTATTTTTTCTCTCTGGCGACTGAAAAGAGGTCGGTTTCTTATTCATAAGGTCAATACGGCCGCCAGGACCGTTGTGTTGAACTTGCATTTTGGGAAACAGAAGGTAGCTGATACCAACCCCTGACTGGAAGATCTTCCTTCCGGCTGATCAATTGTATGACGTTTTGGTCTGTTGGATGTGACATCTTGTTCTACATTATATATCCTCGACGTTTATTCAGCGGTTTACTAATCGTCCCAAAAGGGTAAAAATATGATCTGGATCAGTTCTGGATATCCAGGAGGCAGCATGCCTTCGCCCCTGGACTGGATTGGATCGACCCTCGGATCCAGCTCCAATCCAATCCAATAAGATCACTGCCTCAGACAACCGCGCCCCCAAGTGCCTTAGATATTTATACCCGTCCTTCCTACTGGTATCACATCTTTCAAACCAAGACCAACACCGATATCCCGCCTTTCCCGAGCGCACTCTAAACTCGGTGGCTTTTGCACTATAAAGTGACTCCGCTGGGTGGTCAGAAAATCCCCCCTTCCATCAAAAGTTTGCTTTGAATCCAGCTTTTCCTTTGCTGACCCGAGCGGACCCCCCAATATACCCCAGGACATGAACAGCAAGGTCTCTGGGCATTCTTTTTTAATTTACAGTTGGCAGCCCTTTCGCGCCAAGTTAGCTGCACGTTTCAACTCTGTGGCAGAATCAAAGGGCTAAAGCTCTCTGGCTTCGTCTTTTGTTCGACCTGTGCCTGAGGAGCTGATATGGGTATTGTGAAGGCAGGGTCACTGGACAATTACCCTGGAGCTCCAAGGCACATGACCATAAATTGTACCGTTCGGCTTGAGAAGTTATGGCATTGGTCTTGGTCTCGGCTATTGACTGGATATAGGAATCATCAACTAGTCGCTCTGTGCAGACAAGCCCTCTCTTATCTCGTCGAGATCATCGAGGTCCCCATGGGCTTGGTGTTCTACATCGCGCGCTCGTTCTGAGCTCAAGGCCATTGCAGACATGTTCGTTCTGGTGATTGTGGAGTATTTTCTGAAGGTTTGACCTTAGTTGGTTGTTTCTTGTTTCCTTCGGGTGGCTTGAATGTGTTTTTTGATGAGCTGTGAGGCAAAGAGTGGCTGGTTGTAAAGCCTGGATACGGATAATATAGGCTGTCTCAAGAACTATACCATCCATCGAGCAGGTGATCCACCTCGACTTTATACCTCGCCAGAGCACTAGCACGACAGTGACCATCCAGAGCCACCAAGATGTTTTGCTCAGACCGATCGATAACAATCTTTGGCGTCGTAATGCCGCCGGACCTGCCCAGAAGACCAGGTGTTGGGACATCTGCCGGCACAGATTCGGTCAAAGGGCTCCCATCGTCAGGAAGGACCTGCCAGATTGCTGCCGTCTCGTTATCCTGACCGTGGTTGCCAAAAAGTGGCATCATAAGATGATCCACACAACTGTACATGTCTGTGCCTTGTGACGAGTCAAAGTCCACGATATTATGAAGTGTCCCGCCCGGGTTGCCTATCCCAGGCCCTGTCATAGCCGCGGTTGGTTCCATGTCGGAATAAAGGCAGCTAGGAGTCCAAGGCAGTAAGTTCTTGAAGTCGTTGAACATCACAATGCTTCTATTGAAGCATTCTATTGAACAGAACATTGATGTATGACTCTGAAGATCTCGAGACGCCTGTACTGTCCAGATGTGCTTATACAGTCCTCGACTCACTATTGCAGTTGCATTGCAGTTAAACTTTTAATCAACAGTCGAAATACTAAACTGTGGACTTTCAGGCGTACAATACTATATATCGACAGATAATTACTGTGTCTCGCGCGTCTTACTTATTTATATTTTTTTGTTCTTTCTAAGAGCCATATTTGTAAGTACTGTACGTCCAATATGAACTATTGGAATGAGACCTTGGATTTAAGAGTCAGATGTACAGCTGAGTGTCTAACTACCAAATTTGCCAAAGTACGGTACGAAAAGCGTAGAAAGTACCGCCGTAGCCTGGATGGAATCGACGCAGAACAAGAGTTTCGAGGGCATGGTCTTCATTCTGGCAGGGCTGGGTGCAGCGACGTAGCTTCCCCGATTCTGGATGGTTCTAATGTGACCGAGCACAGATTCGTCACCGGTGTCGCCCGAAGCAGGATAGAGAGGTGGGAGCCAGCGCAAGCAAGTGTCTCCAAACCGGCAGTAGGATTGCATCGAGCAAGCAAGTCCTTGCATGGTCATCAAATAGCACCAGTAACCGTGGGGAGCAACAAATGCGGTCTTCTCTTCATCGCCGTCGCGTAGGGTTGTGTTTGCTGCCTGCCCTAGTCTGTTGTTTAAGAATAAGGCCGTAAATCGAAATTTAACGGTATATTCCGGTAGAAGAAGCTCTGGCTAGGGGCAGTGAATGAGTCATTCAAAAACATGACGCCGATTTCACAGACAAAAATTACGTGGGACATTTTCGATGGTGAAAGGTGGAGAGATCTAGCTCGGGACGCTGGAAAAAGCAGTCCCCCTATGGAAGATGCTTCACGGGGCAGACTTGTGGCGACTTAAGTTTTGAGAAGGGAAATAGATCACACCTAGCACCAGGCTTTCTAACCATACGCGTATTGTTTAGTTAAACCATATATTACCCATATATTGCCCATACACCTATACCATACGGCCTAAGGCGTATGACCATATATGGCCATACGCGGGGTAAAGTTGCTCCGAGGTCCAAAATGGTCACGTAAGGAAATCGGCGGCGCCACGACACTTGACCATCCTCCTAGTCCTGAAAGGCCTCTCTTCCTGATAGATCCATGAGGTAGACAGGATACTTGAATGGCAAGTCGGTTGCTTAACCCAGGTCTGGGCAACTTGGACTGCTGTGCAATGTCTCCATCACTCCGATCCTGGGCAACTATCAATAGTCGCTCAGAGTCACATTGTCAGACTTCATGTCAAGATCCAGTCGCTCACTTATAACAAACAGGCAGTACGACCCTGCCTAGTAGGCAACAGCTGCTGCCTTGCAGGCAGCAGCAGTATTCCAGAGCATATAGTCTCATACGATTCCGCTCCTTTAGATAGAAATCAAGAGTCATTCGTTACCCGATTCACTGAGGGACCTTCTGCCCTGCCGTTTGCCAGCTACCCATCTCAATCCACGCCGTTATGCCGTTGATTGCTTGCGATGGACTCCTTCTTCATCCGCACGCCTAGTGGCCGCGAGCCCTCCATAGCCGCAACAGTCGAGGCGGCTTCTCAGGTACCTGATGGGCAGAGCTTACCCTCCATTGAATCTTCCACCTCAACAACTCCAAAGCGCAAACGTATCACTACGGCCGATGCCACGTGGCAACACACTCGAAAACCTCAAGGATCCGAGCCCGAGCGCGCTGGGCTAAAACAAGACTTAGTATTCTACTGCAAATACTGCAGCAACCCACCGTACTCCACATACGTGTCTACCACATTCCGCAACCACCTACTTAAGATACAGTCAGTTGAAGCCGCTGGCTCAGAGCCAAATTCAACCAAGAAAGCTCGCACCAGCCTCATCAAAGAGGCGTTCAACAAAGCTGGCGAGATTGAGGTTGCTAAGCTTCAAGAAAGAGAGGAGCAAGTGCTTCGGAACGCACTTAATCCAAAGGCCGCAATGGAAGCCTTAGTCCAGCTGGTTACTGTCCGCAATCTTCCATACAAGTGCAATACTTGGCCAGAGTTGCACGCTCTGCTTATGGCGGCAAATTATACTGCAGAAGAGCTTATCAACACCTCCCACGGCCATGTCCAAAAACTCTGCTCAAACTCATATGCGATCCACAAAGATATTCTCCGAAAAAAGCTGCAATCCTCACCCGCCAAGCTTCACCTCTCCGCTGACGTATGGAGCGCACCAAACCACAAAGCTTTCCTAGGAATATGTGTGCAATTTATGCAGGAAGGCACGAAAAATCCTTGCCAGGCACTGCTGGCCTTATCTGAACTTCCTGGCATGGACGGCCCTGGAAGCCACAGCGGAGCAGAGCAGTGGAAGCTCCTTCAGCCGGTCATTGAGGAGTACGGCATCTCACGCCAGCTGGGATATATTACAGGAGATAATCACGGTTCCAATGATGTGCTATGTCGTCTATTGAGCCACTTCCTTGATGGACGAGGCGTCGCCTGGAATGCAAGACACCGACGGATTCGTTGCCATGGCCACGTTGTCAACCTTTGCGTCCAAGCCTTTCTTTTCATGGATAGCAAAGAGGCTGTGCTTGAAGCCTGCAGGCAGATTGAAGAGATGGACCAAGCTTCGTTCAACATTGACATGATGCAGGGTTGGAAGAAGCGAAAGGAGCGTGGCTGGGGTCAACTCGGTCCGCTCGGCAAGTTGCATAATACTGCTATCCATATTAGAGCGAACGATTACAGGTATAATCTCTTTCGGAGGCGTGCCGGCAAAGTCCTCGGGCTCGACAACGATACACGCTGGAACTCATGGTTTCTTCTGCTCGATGCCGCTCTTGATAAGGAGGAGCATATCAAGTGGTATCAGGACAAGTACTATGACGCCCTTGTGGACGACTACTTAGCACCACAGGATTGGCAAAACCTTCGCGAGACGCGGAACTTCCTACAGCCGTTTTGGAAGATAACTCTCCTTACTGAGGGATATCGTTCAACGCTCGATCGTACATTATTTACGATGGACGTCCTTCACAAGCATTACCAGCAAGCATTCAACAAATACAAGATGAACCAACGACTACTTGGTCCAGTACTGACGAGCTGGCATGTCTTCGACAAATACTACCAGCTCTCCGATGAGAGCCCGGCATACGGTGCAGCGCTTATTCTCCACCCATCCCGAGGAAAGGCTCATATACAGAAAAATTGGCCAAAGGCATGGCATAAGAAGATCTTTACAGGAGTGAAGAAGTTGTGGGAAGACGAATACAAGAACCTGCCAACCGTTTGTACTACTCCTTCCATTGTTCCGGCACTGGAACTGGATGAGTATGACCTGCTTGCACAGGATCTTAATGTCATAGGCACAGGGCCCGACGTTGACGAATACGAAACCTACACCTCCCAGCCACCCATTCCAATCGACTGCTCGCCCCTTGCCTGGTGGCTCCGCGATGAGCAGAAGGAGCGCTTTCCCCGACTGTCAAAGATGGCAATAGACATTCTCTCAATACCCGCCATGTCTGCTGACCCTGAGCGTACATTCTCTGGAGCACGGCGTACAATTTCGTGGGATCGAATGCTCCTTGGAGCATCGACAATTGAAAAGGGGGAGTGCTTAAAGAGCTGGATTCGCAGCGGTATAACGGCAGGGCTACAAGTAGACGAGGTTGAACAATACGAGTACATGGCAGAGGAGGGAAGCACCAGCGCTCTAGAGGAAGATGTGGGCCCTTGACCGGTTTGACGTCATTTGCCGTATGGGCAATATATGGTTTAGTTCGCCATACGAGAATAAATCATACACCATAAACCATTCAGGTCCGTATGGCGTATGGCGTATGGTTAGAAAGCCTGCCTAGCACTCACCCATAAGGACTTGATCAAGTGGGCTGATCTGATCGAGAAGAACCAGGAAATCACCTTGATAAAGAACATTCCCACGAGCGTATACGACTAAATGTATGGATTTGACAAAACCTTCACAGCCTCAGAATCCTACTAAGATATGAGCCTGCATTCGGCACCGATCAGTATGATTAAACAGCATTTGATTCACTTGCGACATGCTTAGAATAAGCGTTAAACAACAGTAATACCGCAAACCACCCCCTTAGTACTATTTACCGACCCATGCTCTGATAGCATTTTGTACTCCGTACAAAGATTATAGGACTTGAACCTTAGGTGGGCAAGAGTGTGTGGCGGCTGGAGACGAAGAGAAGTGCTGTGCGAGGGAAAGCTGAGCTCTTAAATATTTTCGGCTACACGTTACAGCAGCAGTTTTGGAGGCCGCCAGCCCTATAACGTCCCCGGCCCACTTTCGTCGCAACCCCCGATTCGGCGCAGCTGTTCACACAAACACCCTTAATTTAAACGGGTTCAGCTAAACATCAGCGAGAGAACAATCCCAAGAACCACACTTAAGACTCCTATGCGACGCCACTTTTCAGTTTCTCATCCCCACCCCAAGCTCAGGGCGATTCAAGACAGCACCATGTCGTTCCTGGAACATGAGCTTCGTCCTGCGGAGCTAGTGACGGATCATCTCGAGACCCCTTCTCTGGATGACCGGACCTATCGCGTGATCCGCCTTCTGAACCAGCTAGAGGCCCTTCTCGTTCACGATGACGAAGCCGATAAGGCCAGTGCTGCCATGGACGTTAATGTGGGAAACTTTAGCGACGAGGTGGATATGCCGGGTATGGCACACGCTGTCGAGCATGTGAGTTGCACTGGAGTACCCGGCGCTGAGCCCATCTACTGGATACGATACTAACGCCTCCTGGACAAAAGCTCTTGTTCATGGGGACCAAGAAGTATCCTGAGGAGAACGCCTACAATCAGTATTTGTCGGCGCACTCTGGCACCTCAAATGCGTACACTGCCTCAACATCTACCAACTACTATTTCGAGATAGCCGGTCGGCCTAGTGACAACAGCGAGCCGTCGGCGACCAGCCCATCACCGTTAAAGGGTGCTCTTGATCGCTTCGCTCAGTTCTTCGTCGAGCCTCTGTTCCTCGAGTCAACCCTGGACCGGGAACTCAGGGCCGTGGAGTCGGAGAATAAGAAGAACCTGCAAAGCGACACATCGCGGCTCCGCCAGCTCCAGAAGTCCTTGTCAAACCCCGCGCACCCCTACTGCCATTTTTCCACCGGCAACCTAGATGTTCTTAAAATTGATCCAGAGGCGCGAGGAGTAAACGTGAGGCAGAAATTCATAGACTTTTATGAGAGTCATTATTCTGCTAATCGTATGAAACTGGTCGTATTGGGCCGCGAGCCACTGGATGTTCTCGAGTCTTGGGTCGTCGAGTACTTCTCACCTATCCAGGACAAGAACCTGAAGCCCAACCGCTGGCAGGACTCCGTACCCCTGGGGCTTGAGCAGCTGGGATTGCAGGTCTTCGCAAAGCCGGTCATGGATTCGAGGGAGCTTGGCCTCTCCTTCCCATTCCTCGACGAGGATGAACTTTTCGAATCCCTTCCAAGCACGTACATAAGCCACCTCATAGGGCATGAAGGCCCCGGGAGCATCATGTCCTACATCAAATCCAAGGGCTGGGCGAATGGGCTGAGTGCTGGCGCCTATCCAGTGTGTCCTGGCTCGCCGGGGATATTTGACTGCCAAATACAACTGACAGAAGAGGGCCTGGAAAACTACAAGGAGATTTTAAAGGCGTTTTTCCGATACGTTGCTCTACTGCGGGAGACGCAACCACAGGAATGGATATTCGAAGAGCAGAGAGGCATGGCCGACGTGGACTTCAAGTTCGAGCAGAAGACGCCTGCAAAATACCAACATGACTATTCAACGAAGAGGCGGCGCCCCAAACGTCCGCTGAGCCGCTGAAGACCACCACGCGGAAGGGTAAGAAGGGTCAAGGTCCTTGTTTTTCAGCCCCCTAACGTCTGACAGTCAACCTTGAGCGATGGGGATATGATAGAGACCCCGGCAAAATCTCGGAAAATATCTCGCACAGAAACATTCTCGAACGATCAGACAGGGAATGACTGCCCACGTGCTGGGCATAAGAACACAGATACAGAAAACGGGTAGCAGACAGGTGTTTCATTTGCTTGTCCATTTCAGAAGCGATATTCTGTCAATCATCACGATTGTTTGAAGTACGAGCTACGTCGTATCAAGGACGTCAAACAGCATGCGTACAGGCGCCACAAGCAACCTGATTAATGTTGTTTTCGCATCTCTTTCCCTCTATCGTCGACTGCACCAACCCGTTGTTGTGAGCTCAACAGAAGTTTCTTTTCGGCGTTCTCGCCTGTGCCGCCTCAAAGTCGAAGCTAAGGCGCTTAGACCAGGTTTTCTCAGCAACCGAGACAGCAACAAGAACTCTTCGATCCCACCGTAGGAGTTGCGCGTTTCAGTATCGAAATACCTCATGCCAACTGTTGGTGTTTAGGACACTGGATTACTACTCTGAATTACCAGAGGATCTTAATTCGATCACCAAACCGACGCGGCCAACTGCCAGGTGTGCTCGCAGGCAGGTGTCGCAAATCCGAGAAAATGCGATATAATTCCTAGTTGTACACCTGTTATTACTACAGTCTACGCAACAACATATACTACTATTTCTTAAGCAGTGTGATGGAATTAGTGGGCGTATGGTTGAAGAATACCCTGGAAAGGTTAGTATTTAAGTCCTAACTGTGGTTCTAGTATAAGTACAGGAACTTAATCGCGGGATTTTTGGTGAATTACAGTTCTTGAACTCTTGAACACATTTGAGAAAAAAAGTAAAAAAAAGGAAAGAAACAATCGTTCAATAGCTACTGTTTTTTTAACCCCATTTTAAATGAGGTTTTTTGTAGTATAGTTTATTCATTTAGCACCTGATAGGGCAATTCTTACGCCTGTTGTTGCGTTACATCCCTCTCCTGTCGTTTGGACCCCGGATTGCCAAGGCTCTGGTAGATGGCAACATTGTCGTCGACGCCAGTGTATGCCTTTTCCGCCTCGATTATCAAAAAGTGAAAGGCCCGGTAAGTGTCTTCCAAGCCGATGGCCTCGAAGCACGTAATCTTCCGCGTTGCAGAAGGAAACATTTTCCAACTGTGGTTTCATATGAACAGGCTCTCCCGCTGGAATGCGATAGCAAGGTCCAGCATCGGCCGCGTAAGTATTTGTTCGAACAAAGACCACGTTTTCAACCACCAGAGTGCAATTCAAACTCAGGTGACAATTTCCTTGTAGTCCCCAGTGACGCGTGCTTCTCCTGCCAAGACGATGAACTAAATCCCCCCGGCATCAACCTGCAGCAATCTCTGCATGATGCTACTATACCAACAAATAGACCCGCGTATGCACTGGACACGGCCTCGTTCCCATGAATGGTACCAGAGGAAAGAGGAAGAAATCGAATCTCGGGGAGGTCGCAAAGCCAACTTTGGGAAAGCAGCACGACGAATGAATGAGCGGAGTGGAAGGCTGTAGTAGAGGTATTGTAAGGTGCGGTATACCTCAATATTTTAAGATCTGCTTAGGTCCTACTGTATTAAATGTCGACCAGTTTAAATGAGCTCAAGCCCTATCACATATCTGTAGATTGTTGTATTTAGAGTACCAACTGAGAGCTTAGAGTATCACAGCTGGAGCTCAACGTGGACATTCGGCGCATCCCCTGATTCGGCGCACCTCCTCGTCAACGATTGAAGCTATTCCCAACGTCAATTGCCCGCCACAATGATGACCGATCCATCCCTTATTGGTGTTAAGGAATCGTCAGCGGTGTAGTGGACAGTCTATTTCCGCCCCTATGGCTGCTCAAATTCAAGCTCACCGGCCTGGACTGCCCATATTATGATCTTTCGTTGCGTGGCTTTTATACCCACTGCAACTATCAGCCCATATTTTTCAACCATTTGTAAACTGGAAGCTCAGTATGAATGTGACTATGCAACGAGCTTGATCTTGCCACGAGCTTGATCCTGCCACGAGCTTGATCCTGCCACGATTGATCCTGCCGCGTACCTGTTTAGTTGCCTTTACAACTTTGACGTTTCAGGTGCCCATTCCGTGCTGTCATACGTGTAAACTCAGCTCCACATTTTGGGCAGCTGAACTTAGGTGCCTGTTCAGACTTTTCTCGTTGGTGGCGCCTAAGGTTGCTGCATGTGTAGAACTGGCGGCCGTTACAACCGTGTTCCCAACACTGTGGCTTGGGCTTGCCACTTTCAGGCAAGGATCGCCGTCCGAGATTTCAATAGAGACCCTGATGGAGGAATTCACGAATACACAACAGGAGACCGGTCCCTGGCGGGCCCGCCAATGCCTTTCGGAACGAGGCTCAGTCACTGTGGTCTTCGATCATGGCTCAGTATATGGATTTGGAAGGCATACGACGTTAGGTGGCCGGAGCATTAGGAGGAAGAATGTTTCGTTTCGAAATGTGGCGCAGACTTAATGGTTGAGCTCCTGCGCACAGGCCCTGTGATTGTACAACCCAGTCGTAGCTGCCCTGTCACGCAGATTGGATTCATTACCCCTTTATTCAACCTTCATGAAAATACATCATGGCTCGAATACTATTTGACTTTAAGAACCTTACGCATCAATTCTCCCAGTGAGTCTGAAATTATGGCGCCTATCGATTACTCGAAATGGGACAACATAGACACCGATTCCGAGCCAGAAACCTCGCATCAGCAGGCGGCTGCGCCCAAAGCAAACCCACTACCTGCTCCAGCTGCCGCCTCACAGTCGGCTTCGTCAGCTTCAACGGCAACACACAGCGCGTCAGGGTCCATCCAAGCCGTCATCGTCCGGTGCGACGTTGAGCGAGTCAAATTCGCGCCTTGGTCCGCTACGATGATCGCGGCAGATCATCCCGTCTTCTCGCAGCCCGTGCCTCCTGTCCCAGGGCTCATCGAGGTCCCGCTGGTCCTCTATCGTGTAGGCACTCAGTCCGCAAACCGGGCCGACCTCGACAACCAGATCGCTACATATCTCAATATTGACGCCAACTCCGGGTTTGCGCCCCCGGAGTGGCGGTCCTACGTCGGCACGGTAGTGGTGGCGCGCCAAGATACGAAGCCGTTGCTGCCCCACCATCTTGAGGGCGTGTGGATGTACTGTGACCGGATTCTGGACCTCTTCGGAGAGGGAGAAGGCGCGCCGAGGAGTCTGTACAATAGACAGGCCTTTGAAGAGTGGTGGAAAGATTATTGCGAGGAGCAGAAGGAGTTCCGGCCGGGGACGGGAGGCGAGAATGATCCGGATGATTGGCGAGCGGTGAGGTCGCTTTATGAGATGTAGGGGTCTTACTTCGTGTGTCTTGAATAACAAAAAAGTTGTGTCTCGCCGTCGGGCGACCTTGTGGATGGTATCTCGCGCTGTCCTACTCATGGTTTCGTCGATCCTCATATATCCGTCTCGTTTCTGCCGCCAGATCCCCGAGTCTCTGCATGGCATCAACTATGGTCTGATCCAGCTTGTTGCCGATGAAATCCTGGCGTCGTACAGGGCTGAGAAGCTTGATGCCTCGAAGTGTTGTACACCTGGACAGCTGTACATAGAGACTGGTAAAGTCGCATTTAGATGGTTGGCCGTTGATTGTGCGATTTCCCCGCAGCTCTAAGAGCACTTCTACAAACGTCTTGCCTTGAGCTTTATAGTCGGTAAGCACAAAGGCTGGGACAACCGGCAATCCCCGTCGACTGCATTTCCCTGATATGAACCTGAAGCGGGAGTTGGTTGGATCGAGTGTGTGCGATATAGGCCGGATGAGCACCGTCTCCAGTGGTAGAGATGGAATTGACAAGCTCTTTGTCTCTGGCGACTGCAAGAGGATACCAAGCGGCGGCCCAAAGTGGATAGTGACACCGTCGGCAAGGTGGTATCCTGGGTACTTGGGATCGGGGATGATGTCTGCGGCCGTAAACTCTGCTCCGGGCTCCTCAGCCCGGAGCCTCTTCAGAAGCTCCAATCCCTTCTTGGGGCGGCTAGGGTCGGCAGGCCTGAAAAATGGTTCAATTATGCAGTGCCAGAGGTACCGTGGACATTCCGAGGGCTCCTGGCCCCAGGTGAGATCGTGAATACAGCAGACCATATCGTGGAGGAGGTCGAGGCACAGACGGGAAAACTGCCGGCCCACTGTAAGCCCTCCAGGAATGGGCCAGACCCGGCCACAGGAAGGGGGACCTGGATCATCTCATTCCTGGAGCCAGTCCGGTCATTCCGGCTCTTCAGCTCCAGCGGTTTCGCAAGGCTGATTGATAAGAAGCCTAAGATTGAGCATCACCAAGCAGGCTGCCAGGGGTACTGCAACCCGCGCAGATGCATGCGAGCACCACGCTGCCAACACTGCGGGGGTAGGCTGGATGACCACCCAGCTGGGCCTTGTACCCAACCGCCGCGGTGTGCAAATTGCCATGGGCCATTCGAAGCAGGCCACGAATACTGTCCGGCAAAACCCCGGATGGAAGGGGGTAGACTAACCCCCCCCCCCATCAAAGAAGAAGCTGAAAGCAATCCGCCGGGCTGGAGGCCGCCGCTATGACGAGGCCAATAAACCACGGGAGACCCCTCCCACGGATGAGATGGAAATCACGGTAGCTACCACAGCACCCCCCGCCACCGTCACGAGGAAGCGCGCCCACAGCACCACGTCGACAAACACTGGCTCCAGCCCTTCCCACACACCATCAGAGACGGGAGCCCCTCCTGCCTCTGCGCCGCTGCCTCAGCGCACATGCGAGCGCCCAGGTCGCCGCCAGGCGGCAAGCCAGGGTACATACAATGAACAACAGCTATTCAACAAGACGCGCTACGGCCTGCTCATTTGCGAATTCGTCTCAAACTCTGTGTCATTCGACTTCAGCAAGGTCACCTGAACGCCGTTGAGGAAGAGTTCAACAACATTGCTGCCGAATTAAATCGGCCCACTACAGAGTTTGACAAAACGAAGACTCTGGGGCTAAGAACTGCTTTCACGATATGGCGTTGTGTGCTGCTGTTGTCAAGGGGATCGTACGACTCGGCCACCTTCTACCTAGAAAACCTATGTAAGGCAGGGAAGTGTACGCGGGTCATGCTCTAGGCTTCTGTACAACCAATCGGCACGGAATGAGTCCGAAAACCTCTCAGTTTTGCGGGACCAATAATAGATCCGACGATCGAGCTTTTGCTGCTGATCGAGTATCGCTCTATTACTGACATATCCATCCTCCACCCTATATGGCCTGTCCACCCTGTCAAGTTAAACACTGCACAGGTTCTGCTAGATAGATTCTCAGACCTAGGCCGACTGCGTCATCCTTCCGTAACCCTCGTCGCAAGAAAGAAACAGAGTATCTGCGGGTAACACTTTAATCCTCTGCCGTGATGCTGCTACCGCGAGTCTTGCGGGGAAAGTCCATCGTTTGTCGATTTGGGTGATATCATTGCGCGTAGACCTCATCTTCCCTTTGTGCAGTAGCGCCCCACCCCGCCCCGCGGGTCTCCTTTAGGGCTTCTACCGCTCCAGATAGACACGATCGTCGTTCACCCTAGGTTTGAGAAGTTATTATATGAGCTCTCGCTACCCCATGTCAGTTAGAGACAATACTCGCTTCATGCATCCGGCATCGAGCTTGGACCTGCAGACACATCAGTCCAGTATGTACCAGGTGTCGTGAACAGGTCAGACCCTAACCTTGCGGCAAGGAAGCCGAACTCGAGGACCTAAGTCCCATCGGCAAAACAGCATCGGAGGCAGCCGCACTTTCTGAGCGAGAAGTTGTTTGCGTAGGTGGAGCGGTCGCTTTATTGGGTGGCAGCGAAGAGTCCGGCGGTTCGACCGTACTTGGCGCTGACGACAGATCCGCAGTCGGCAGCAACAGCAGACTTGCTGCGGCGAGAGAGCGAACAGCGTCCTGTACGTCGTCCGCGTCTCTCAGGCGGTGTAACACCGCTACCGCGTCGTTTTCGGAGCATTCGCGAAGCAGGCGTACGACGCTCTGGTAATTGTTGTGGGCAACCGCTGTCTCGTCGAGCCTGCGCTGCTGTGCCTCTTGAGTGGTGAGGCCCTCGGGTACGGCATAGGCACAATCGCATTTCGCCTGGATGCATTGGGCGCAGCTCGGCCTCGTCCCATTGCACTGGTAATGGTTAGTCGAGTTTGAGGATGGCCAGGGTGAGCTGGTCCAAAACAGAGAAAATGGCGGCTTTCGCGATATCGAAAAGCAACTCCACATTGCGGCGTTTTATCGTCCATATTGGTACCGTACAACACAGCATTCAACACGAGAAGGTGGACCGGAGACTGCAACGTGCCTTGTCGCTAAATACTCTCTCTCCTTTCCCAATAGCCGCTGCCTCCCGTTTCAAATAGTTCTTGATGTCTTCGCACTCACAGTCACCGTGCCGCAAGAGCTCATATTTCAGGTTCAGAACCTCAAAACGCAAAGTATCCGCACACGCTGCAAGTGTTAAGTACTTTCACGCCTTCGTGCATATGGGACGGCATATGAATCGTAAACTGCTTCTCGTCTTCGCAATAGCGAGGTGTGTAGTCGTAGCTAGTATCCGTGAGCACAACTGCCACAGATCAGGCTGCGACCCAGTAGACTTACCGCAGCCTCTGACCGAAATATCCCTGTAGGGTCTCTTCATCCTTTTCTGCCGAATTCTCGTCCTCTTGTTCCAACTTTTTCAGCAAAAGCTGATACGCAGCCCAGGGGAGTCTCCGTTCCACCAGGTACTTCCCACCCTTCCCGCCTTTCTCAACCTTATACGTCCCGTCCTTGATTTCTTTGATAGTTGTAAGCACCAGAGCTACGATCCTTTTGTCTGATGATGATAACGCCCGGGCAGAAGCCCAGCTGCCGCTAAGATCGGGTGCCATCTTGCGGGCGCTTTGGGAAGCCTGGCCGGGACTCTGCAAAGAGACCCTGCCTGACTCGTCGTCGGCTCCCTCAGCTTCGGCCTTGAACTTTTCAAGCTTGGCCATACTTCGAGAATAAGAACGAGAGCCTTTTCTAGCTCGTAGAAGTCACCGTTACTTTTCTTTGGCCCATAACACTGACTCGAGCAAGGAATGATGGGCAATATGTTGTTGAGGAAAAGCCAGCGACGCGTCGTAAACGTGTCGTCGAGTGTGCGTCCTCGGAACCGTCTTGGCACGTATTCTGGTTTTCTATTCACATGATCCGCACTGTTGCCCAGGCTTCTATTTCGAAAATGGCTCATTGTCTGTCAGCTGTTCTTTGGAGCTAGGACATGTCCTAGGATAAAATAGGTCCAGCCGGCGCAGCGGGCTGCAGGAGAAACAGCCCGCAGAAGAATGCTTGGGAACAAGGCACCGGCCTGGTCGTCTCATGCTTAAGTTTCGGACTACACCACTGACTACCCCGCACTTCTAGAGTACGTGAACACCGCACAACACCACTCCACCCAGTGTTTGTACTGAACCCTACTCCCATGCTTTGTTTACTTAGGAAACCATGGCTGACAAGGGAAATTTGCTCCTGGTCACTCATCAGCAGTGGAGATGTGCCGAGCCAACCTTGACTTGCCAACTAGCTGTGGTGGCCCCAGAACATGCCGCAAACGTATATGAGGTCGCTCCTGAGGCCTCCGAATTTACAATAACGAGTAGCTCCAATAGCGCTCCTCAAGCCACTGAAACACCGACTGTCGAGCAAACACACACAATTATCGATCGCGACAATCCCAGATGCGTCAAGCTTGATCCCACGCCCTCCAAGCTTGAGTTGGAGATTGTTGGTCATGGCCAGTGGCAGAGGGAACCTGCAGCGGACAATGCTGACGTTGACGTCGATATTAATCCTTTTGCGTTTGTCAACGCAGCCAGATCAATCGTCGAGACCAAGCTCGCCGCTTGGAAGCCTTTGAAAAGCCTCTTTCTCACCATACTGTGAGAAGGAGGAGCAGTAGCCATGTTTCCGACATAAAATCCCCAGCATGGGGCTACATGCTTAGTCAGAAGTGGTGTGCGGCATCCTTTTTTTGGCGTGCGAATATCCGTTCTCATACAATAGAGCACAATCCAATAGGGGACGGCGTCGCTGCCTTTTTATTTCCCCGGAAACGAGAGGACGCCCAATCTTGAGGGCGTCTGCAACTGATGCGATAGGGATGCTGCTATCAGAAATGTATGAGATGATATCATGATAGCGAAGGTGTATAGGGATACTTTCACGAGATAATTGTCTTTCCGAGGCGACCTCACTGAGTGAGACGCATTGGTACGGGTGTTTAGCTGGAAAGAAACTTTGGGAAATTGTCAATTTACACGAGAAAAGATCAACAGATGACTACACTAGTCACTGGACTGATGGACGCAAATTCAAATAGCATTGCCTCTTTCTGTTCTCGGTCTCAAGGAGCGACTTGCCAAAGCTCTCGGCCCTCAAATTGCCGGCGATCTGGCTATTTCTGACACAGCGGACATCAATAATCGAGACATGGAGGACAGAAGGAGAACGTGTCACATGCCTGAACCAAGACAAGAAAGAAAAAGGAATTGTCGAAAGTCTACAGCGAAAGCTTGGAATCCACTAAGGCTGGCTCGAGTCTTCTCGTAGACTTAGAAACAGGGTCGGATACCAAGGTTGCCTCACATTCAGTTCCTACAAGCATAATCAAGCTCTCTATCCCGAAATAATTACCTGAAGGCTGACACAATTGCAGATTCGGCACCTGAAAGGAGAAGAAATACTTTTTGAGGCCGCGGAAAGGCCTTAACTGAGGCCTACTTATAGAGGGTTTACTAATGCTAGTTTTGGTAGAGGGTAGTTTGCGTTATACAGGCATGATAAAACACGATGAAAACAGCATAGTAACTATTATAAAGCTCAGAATACCGCGGTTTGAGGCTTGTAAGAAATGTGATTTCACTATATGGCATCATAATCAACAATAATGAGAACATAATTCCCCGAAAATGAGTGTGCTGTTAAAGCCTGTGGCACTTCTGACCCGAGAAATATCAACCATGGCACGGTGCACAGCTGTATCCCGACCCGAGAGTCCCAGGCATAGTGGCGTCATCGCTTCGCAACTCGTTGCATGCTCGCTCCTGTTCGACAATTGCAATTCCTCAGCAACCACACCCCGGCCTTGTTGGCTCGTCCCCGACAATGTCGTGACCAGATTACATTGTGATTGCGGTTGTGGTGGTGGGTCGTGCGTTGTTTGTAATTGTCCACGAGGGTTTTGTCCAAGATGTTCGATCGTGGCTCCCACGTATCGTACTTGCTGCCATAGCCCTTCCAGCGGATCAAGAATTCAGACTTTTTCCCCGATACACGGTGGTCCAGTATCGCATCTACTTCAAATACGTCCGGTAGTTCGATGTCGTCCCTTGATTTGTGGCAATACGGCGCGAGGTTAGCACCTTGTGAACTGTGTTGGATTTCTTCGGCTGTATTTGTATTGTGGTCGGTAGTTTGGGATGCCCCGGGTGACTGTTCAATGACTCTTTGATCCATTGAGATATGACAACCGCTAGTTCTGATATTCCCTCGGTCGCCTTGATCGGGAACAGCCCGATTCCGACAGGCGTGATCTGCCCTCAACTCCTTCTTAAGCTGCCTCGGGGTCCACTTGATTTGCCCGGATTTGTTAAACAACTCTGATGTAAAACCAATTCCATTCGTCGTTTCAACAGCGGTGGGAGTTTTCTTGATGCGCATATTCAGGGGCGGCTTCTAGATAGATATAATAACCGTTCAGCCGAAATGACAAGCCTGGGTGCAGACCAAATCTCATCAGGGATCAGCCAATTCAAATGTTGATGAATGACTGTACCCTGCACTGTGTGTTTTAGAAGCACTGGCTGTATTGGCTGATAAGAACGTTGTGAGAGAAATGTGATGTGTTAGCTTGCGTGAGAAATGTCATAAGAGGGTTCAGCGCCCTTTTATAACGCGTCACGACGTGTCAGAACGCGTCCGAGGCATTGCCTGATTAGATGTGTTAGTGTTTGCGCAGAGATACATAGCAAATATTAACGAAATATATCAAGCAAGGCGCCAATACCCCTGACTAGCGTCCACGTCAATCCACATCTCAATCCACGAGCCCCCACCGGTGGATGGATTGATTACATAACAACAGGTCTCGTGCTACGATGGATATTTTCAGATACAGTGGAGGGCCATTCACAACTCAGGCTCAGAATGAGCAACACATGCGGACATGGCCGCGTCTCTGTGCAGCCTTTGTGCGTTCAACACTACTTCTGGATGATGGCGATGTGACTCCGGGCCTTAGAAGCTTGTCCCTTTACATAGTCGATCTATCCAGACAAGACTACGACTAGTAATGGTATGTATCTATGAGAATTTGCGGTTTCAATTAGGCATTCGACTGTTGCCTTGCTTAGGCAACGTTAGAGGCCGCCCGTTCTATATATTTATGACACTTACACCAGCCCTAGAGTCATGATCTTGGCTCCAACGCATCCTAACCTGAGGCGATTCATCACAAGTACTTAAGACGGCGAATCTCTGCGCAAAGAATTTCCCCCTTTCCTTTCCTTTCTTCTCCATTCTTTCCATCACCCCACCAGCGCCCCGATAGCTACTGAATTTTGTAATTACCTCGCAGCCCAAAATCTCCCGCATAGATGCCAATTCGGTGTGCTCATGGTCACACCTCCTATGCAAATTCTCCATGGTGAACTGTCGATGCCTCAAGTCGGTTCAAACGTCGTCCTTGATGAGATAACTGTTTTACTGCCCTGCGGCATCTGCGGCGAGAGCTTCTTATTTGTCGATAAACTACTAGCACACGAAGCGGATCACACGAGCACTTCTTATGCAGAGGTGCAAAACGAGACGGCGTGCACTCTCATGGCATACTCGAACCCAACTGGCGGTACTGGATCTTCCGATCGAAATGACGAGCATGCATTGAAGCAAAGCCAGGAGCCCCCCACCTGGCCATCAGAAATTTCTCTCGCACGGTTTTCCCAGCGTAGTCTGGGATATATGGACAAAGGCAACCGCTGCAACTCGATCAACGCACCGTCGTGCCTGACGGAGAGTCTAGGAAATCACCTCCCGGGGTCATTTCCTAGTATTCTGGACAGTGTTCAGTGTTCGACCTTTGTTGATTTATCAGTCGACTAGCTGGGGAACATAGACAACGTGGGCGACGTTGTTAGGTCTAACAGTGCTTATTTACTGCCCTTAAGAGTGTATTTTTTTAAAATTCTTTTTCTCAGAAGTATGTAGATAAAATCCTAAAGTCTCCTCTAACTTGCATATGCGCCGCTTCTGAGCAAAGGCTAAATGGGGGGGCGCTGGTTGTAAAGTACTGCGAATAACGAGGTGTTCTTCCCTAGAAGCAATTTGGTTATAATTGCCGCCGTTGCGAGCAATTGACATGGTCTAAACTCCACGACAAGTCTAGAAACAGCTTGAATTAATTTGACAAATAAATAAAAAAACAAGAACGAGAGAAAGGAAGGAAGCCCAGACGAGTCAGCCTTCCGGACAGCCCATTGTAACGAGGTTCTCCATACGAATCATGAGACGCCCGAAAAGAAAAAAGCACATTACACTATCCGAATGGGTGATCACTTAGTTGTATAATGACTCTCATGTCCTAATTCCACCTAAACCTTAAATCACTAATGCAAAGCTTGCATTTGCCGAACTCTAAATATGTATACCGAGCAAACTTAGATGGGAGAGCGCTGTCTACCCACCTATCTCTGTAGGTAGAGTAATTGTCTACCGGATTAGCTATTCATTTGCTGCCTTTTAAAAAGTTGGATTTTGGTATACGTACTGTAAAAGATGTTGTCGTATATATTGTTGTATAAACTGTGGTAACAGCAGGTGTACAATTGGGGATTTTATCGCATTTTCTCGGGTTTGCAATCCCGGCCTGGGAACATACCTGACAATTGGCAGTATCTGTCGAAATGGTACTCCATGTGCTTGGGATTGATTGATAATTGCACGTTACAAGCCTCGAGTCATCGGAAGTGATTACTTGCATGGGAGGGTAACTGTTGTAGACCAAGGGCATCAGATCTTGAATCTACGGCAGGGTCTCCGCTGTGATTGGCGACTGTCCACATCTTCCAAACGTTCCTGGGTGGCGCTAAGGAGGAACATATCCTCCTCTGATGGATCTTTGACCAGCATCTCGACAATCTCCTATACTTCGTCTTCTGGGTTTCCAGCATCCCAGCCTGCTGAGCGGTAGCTTCCATTAAACCTTCCAAAACAGCACCAATGGAACGCAGCTCTCCAGTTTCCCTTGCCCTCGCCTGAATTTTATCGTTTCTCGCTGCATCCAAATGATCTTTCTGGTCGGACAGGTACCGGAAGAGCTGCGATATTGCTTCAGGCAGTCTTGATATCACTGAACAACATTTATCTCCAGCAACCCTGTCCAGTGTGTCCAATAGTCAGTTAACCATTTGGATAACGGACCAGTTAACGGCTTACGTAATACCAACCGTTAGGGACGTTATAAGCTTGTCAGTTAACTAGTTAACGGTTGGATTTAGAGGGGGGTTTTCTAAAACCGTCCCAGATACATATTAGTGGATCTCAACTCGATGTAAAGACCGAGTTTTTCCTATTCAGATCCTAGCCCAGAGACGGCGTCTCTCAACCCCTTGCTTAGCGCATTAATCCCTGTCATTTGATTGTCCCGACCTGGCCGTCCCGAGCCATTCCGTTCGACGTGCCAGATGCGCGACGCGTAACGCGTCTTAGCGAGAGTTTTGGCGGCCTCCGTTCGAACTTCAACTTGCCCTCCCATCTAGACTCAGCATCTCTTTTTGCATATAGCAACGCTCCCTACACGTACGCGCAACGGAAAATTTCCGGCAGTACACACCACCATGTCGGCCCCGTCCTTCTCCTCCACGCCGTCATCGTCGCGTTCAGCAGACCAATTTACGGAGCTCTCAATCCAACCATCAATCGAGTCCTCTGCCAAGAAATCGACCACGCCTTCAACTGGGCCCTTGTCATCTCCTTCATCTGTCCGAGCTCCGAGACCTCTTGCCGATGGTGCCTTCCCGATTCGCTGGGGTGCTCTCCAGTACAACAACAAACGTCTAAGCGATGCGCACTACTATATGAAGCACAAGCGTACAACCGGCAAGACAAAGAAGTCCTGGATTTGGGACCACGGTGCCAATATCGAGTCAGAAAATGAGCAGTACTGGCTTTGTCGGAGATGCCATGAGACTGGCAGCGACTGTTCTACAATATTTAAATACAACGGAAATAGTGCGATCGCCTACCATTTAAAGCACAAACACGGCATTTCTGAGGACGGCGAAGTTCCTCAGCATATCCGGGTTTCCAACCCATGGGATCGAAGTAAGAAGGCTAATAGCTTTGGTCCACTACGGACTCCTATTACTGGGGAAGACTACAGGCAGCAGTATCTGGACTGGGTTGTTGCTCACGACGTGAGCTTTCGAAGCGCAACTGCCGGAGATACGTGTGACTTACTCTCGTATGGGAGGCCTGAGTTAGAGCGGCTTCTCCCTACGTCCGCGACGACGCTGAGCAGTTGGATAATGGCTGCATTTGAAACACGCAGGGAGAGTTTGAAGGTTGAGTTGAAGGAATGTAGGAGTGCGGTCCACCTAAGCTGCGACTTATGGACGTCAACTAGTGGGATGAGCCTCTGCGGCGTAGTTGCGCACTTTGTAGGTACGTATATATATGTGATACCCTTTACTATTCAGACGTTTTATTATATAAGGCTTAATCCAACTTTTAACCTCCGCTTACTAGGCGTGGACTACACCAATCATCAAGCTCTTCTCGGCCTCCCGCGGCTATATGGTTCTCACTCAGGCGAAAATATAGCAAATTGCCTTATTAGCGTAGTTACGCAGTACGATCTCGAGCCGAAGCTTGGTTGTTTCATGATGGATAACGCCAAGGATAACGATCGCGCCGTGTTACAACTAGCTACGCGATTTGGTTTCGATCCGGACTGGAGACGACTCCGCTGTTCTGGCCACGTTATCAACCTCGTTGTCAAGGCAATTCTCTATGGCAAAGGTGTGAGTAAGGCCGAACGACAGCTCCAGTGTTGTAACGACCAAGAATCCTTCTCGATCTGGCGGCAACGAGGCGTTATCGGCAAAGTTCATAATATTGTTCGCTACATTACACGCTCAGATCAGCGCCGACAGCATTTCGAGACTCTACAAGCCGAGGCCCTGCAAGATGATGAGCTTTTCAGCCTACAGCTTACCAAGGACGGCGGGATCCGGTGGAATTCAACCTTCTCTATACTTGAGCGCGCGCTTAAGCTTAGGAATGCAATTGAGTTGTTTTGTGCACAGTGGGAGAGGGACGCAGATTATGATTTGAGCCAGGACTTCCTCAAGAGAAGCGATTGGGAGGAAATCCAGAGATTTGTCGCTCTGCTAAAGCCCTTTAAAGACGCTACCCTCGAGCTGGAAGGCCATGCTATACACGGCAACTACGGCGCTCTTTGGCAGGCGTTGGAGATGATGGACATCCTTGACGGCTTACTGCAGGAAGAAAAAGCTGCAGTTGCTGCAGACCTTAGGTCCTATTCTAACTACTATGTTGCAGGACTCGATGCTGGCTATGCGAAGCTTATGAAATATTTCGACTTGACAGCAAAGACACCGTACCACCGTGCCGCGATTTGTCTCGTCCCAAGCTTCAAGCTGCTTTACTTTAAGGATAAGTGGCGATCACACGAGATCTGGGTGGACACTGTTGAGCCAGACGTCCGCCAGCTATACAACGAGTATGCAACAAAATACAGCATTACGGAGCCAGCTTCTCCTCCGCAGCAAACTGAGCAACCTCAGCAAACGCCAGAGCTGGGCCGCTTCAAACTACATAGAAGGCTTGACCGCAGCGTTGATGTGGATAGCAATAGCGACAGGCGAAAGAGGCGCAGAATGGTCGACGAATTTGAGCGCTACCTCTATGATGAAGACGTTGTTGAACCCTTTGTCGAAGAGCCGCTGACTTGGTGGCGCGAGCGCGAGAAGTCCTATCCGATCCTTACCCAAATGGCTTTTGATCTTTTCTCTATCCCAGCTATGAGCGCCGAGTGCGAACGTGTCTTCAGTCAGTCCAAACGCCTAATCACCGACGAACGCAATCGGCTTGGATCTGTCACAATTGAAGCGAACGAATGTCTCAAATTCCAACCGTTACCAGTTAGTTAACGTTTGACAAGCCGTTAACGGCTTATTTTCAACCGTTAGGGACGTTACAAAGTTGGAAATCCAACCGTTAGGTACGTTATAACCTCCATTTTTCCCGTTACCTGACTATTGGACACACTGATCCGGAGAAGCGAGGTGATCTCGAGATCAACCCACGAAAATTCTTGTTCTTCAGGGAAAGCTCTCTTTAGCTCTGTAATCAGCCGACTCAGGATACCGGGCTGAGAGAGTAGGTAGAATGTGATAACAGAGAGTGACCAAGCTGTTGTTTCCGTACCAGCCATTCAAGAAAGCCATGCCCTCTGCAGATAGGCGGTCGAGTTCCTTGTCACTCTCTGAGAGCGCTGAGCTGTCCGCAATGTCTTCAAACGGTGTCGCGCAGCCACTAGGCGTACCCGCCAGGGCTTTAGAAACCATTTCGGGAACGCGAACGTAAAGTGTGTCTTTCAGCGTCTTGACGTCACGGCCCATATATATCCACGACGTAGAAATGTAAAAGTCGAGCAAATAAATTTGGTACAGATTGCAGAAAGCTGAAATTGCTTTCATGAGGATGCCTGGACGGCGATGGATTTCGCGATGGCGCCTCCCCCGCGACCTACAGACCCAACGGAGCCACAGACTGGCGATATATCTGGGCTCAGCGTCAAGATGGCAAACGATACACGATGGAATTCGGATGCGGCGGAGCTAGATCGGCTGTTGAAGTTGCGCAAGGCCGTCGATTATTACACCCAGAAGCGCGCTGATGCGGGTGAGGATATACAACCTCTCTCTGTTCAGGAATGGCGAGTGATTGAGTCGGTACGCGATCTTCTTCAACCGTTTCTGTACCATACGAAGCCTCACGAAGGTAACAGTGCGGCGATTCACGATGTCTTCTCCTCGCTATGGGATTTGGAACAGCACCTACGCGTATGGCTTCAACGATTTGGTGGCAAAAAGACACATGCTGAAGAAGAAATTTTTGACGAGATCACAGCCTCCAGTACAGAGGTTATCCCCACAGCGGCAGCGGCCTCAAACTGTCAGAATCTGGTTGTTTCCATCCCTGATGTTGTGGATGGATTGCCAACTCATCCAACTCCAACTAATCCTGGGTTCAGGTTGGTTGGATCCAACCAATCCTGGCTGTGAAAGTGTCCAATCGATCCAATCGAAGGGTTGGGTTGGTTGGGATCGTCCTGCGCGCCAGGAAGCCGATGCAGATGTTGCAAAACTCGGAGGCCTTCGTCGCATCGGTCCATGGCTATGAGATATCGCGGGGACTCGGGCAGCCATAAAGACCCAATTAGCAAGCAAAGTGGAGGGACAAGCTGAAGGGCGAGACATAGTCGCCATTGTGCGTCCGGTGACGAGAGATAGAAAGACCCAAAGCCTGTCCAGCCTGCCAGCGCCTGTAATGATGAATGAGCTATGTGTACAAGATAGCGGCGTTTATGGAGGGATAGGAAGAAAGCAAACTCACGTAGCCGATGCAGAGTATGAAGCCATGAGCCCCCACCATGCGTCCTCTCAAATGAGCCGGGGAAATCTCGCTCTAGTACAGCGGCGTAATGGCATTTACCATGCCGGCACCGACGCCCATCAGACACCTGCCAACTAGGAACATTGCTATATGCACTAACGCAGCCTGAATGACTCCAGCTATGACGCACAAGACAGAAGTCATCTGAATCGCTACCTTGCGCCCAAAGGCGTCGCCCATCCAGGTCATGAGTATGCAACCAAGGAGGCCGCCGGCAGCGAACACCCCATTCGTGGCACCAGTGATGCGCGAGCTCTCGGCGGCATTGAGTCCGTACAGGTCGATCCCAAAGTATTTGAAGAACGAGTCAAGCCCTAGCTCGGCTCCTATGATTGCCGAGTTGTAGCCATAGGTCAGTGAGCCAAAGGTGACTAGGAATACTACCGTATTAACTTGGAAAATTGAGAATTGCGCTAGGCTAGTAGTGGCAGGGCGGCCAGCCACTGACCAGGGTCACCATCAGGGGTAAGTCCCCCCGATTTTCACCCCACCAAAATTTGCTGTGCTCCAAAGCAACAGCGTTCTGGGCAACTTTGCCCTCGTCTGTGAGTAGAAAACGCATAAATCGTTGTTTTCAGGCTTCTAAGTCTAATTCCTCATAGAGCAACTTCTATACAATCCTGGATCACCTCGTCTTTATCAATATACTCCTCCTGATCGTCTAAACTGGTGATGGACACCTCCTCAAAGAGCTTGACTTCGTTGACTACCGGTAGTTGTGGAACTCAAGAGCTTGGCGGGCTAGCTCGCTCTTGAGGGACAGCGGCAGTTTTTCTCGCACGAGAAGGATGCGTGTCTCGTGCGAGGTCTGTGCTAGCTGCAGGGTGAGCCGGTCAAACTCGGCAAAGAAGACCGGTACGTCACGACCCCACTTGAGCTCCTCCAGGGCTCTGCGACGAAGAGCAGTAATCCCAGTGGCCTCAACTCCGAAGGCCTGTTTAACCGCAACGACAAATCGGTCAAAGTCGTCAAAAGGCGTTTTTGTCAGCTGTCTTGGTTGCGACGGCCCAGTCGAGGGCGGGCCCCTCGACCTGGGACGCAAGATAGGCGCAACGTTTGATCGGCTTGTTGTCGTAGTCGGAGTCTTGGAGGAACTTAAAAGCTGTGAGGCCCAGGATCCTTTCGAGGTCTTCCCAGTTGCTGCCGTTGAACTTAAGGTACTGGAAGATTTGAGGGAGGTCCTGTTTAATAAAATGCGGCAAGCAGGCAGGCGTAGGCACACAAGTGATCTCAACAAATCTTGTGTGCATGTAATACGCGGCCCGGATAGCTGTGAATCTTGATTGGCTGTATGATTGTGGCGAATCGGACTTCGTTGCCACTCCACATTCATTAGATCGAGACATGACGAGCGACTACTGGTGGTTTAGTTTGAATCACATGAAAAGCCGCCAAGCATCGGCAGGTTCGTCGTGGACTGTCTTGCGACGGCCAACGGTTGTTCTTCTCGGTGCAGAACCGAGCTGGGTTTCTGCCGTACCCATGACCGAATGCCAGAAGTCCAATGAGAGGAGAAGGATTGACGGATCTGCATAGAAAAGCCTCACCCTCGAACCAATCGGCGCTTACGCATTTTATCATGCTGGCTCGATGGTATTCACGGCTAGAATACTGGTTGCTTTGACGATATCATGCAGACGTCGTGGATAGAGACATGGTGGTCCAATCATTGATTTCCGCTGTCTCTCCAATACCTCTTCGGTACTAGACGCCAATTGTATATCTCTATGCCTTGACCACGGCACCAGGACCGCTTAGGCGGTCGCTAAAGGCACGTATAAAAACCTCCGTCACCTGTGACTGAAGGACGGCCTGATATCAGGATAACGATATGAAGAACAGACGGGAAAGCTCAAAACAATGTAAAAGGCTCATCGCCAGAAGCACGACATTGTTGTCTCCCACTCCGCTATAGTACTTTAGCCACCATTCTGCATGGCGGTCCAAATCCCTGACCCGGCTATCGATATACACGTCCACAGCGTTGACTATTCTTGGCGAAGGTTTTGCACGCCGTTGATCCTGGATCTCGTTCATAGAATTCGCTCGAGATGGGTATAATACCATGAACGACTGATCTGACATGACCGCAATCTTGTGCTCTCTTAGACTGTGCTGCTAGTGGCTAGGTTTCCGCCTCTTCCGAGGAGGAGGCTTTTCAGTTGATTCTGGGATGGGGCTGAGTTTCCGCCTCTTCCGAGGGAGAGGCTCCTCAGTTGATTCTAGGATGGACCCAGGCTGAGGCGTTGCTCTTGTGTCCGATCGAACGCAGGAAACAAATACGGGATTGGAAGAGATGATTGGTACATACGGCCTTGGGCTCGGTGGTTGTTGCCAGGATGTTTGGGGGAGGACAAGTGTGTTATGAGAACGAGGCTCCCATATCTCCTTGGAGCCCAAATAGGATGCGATAACATGCCATTTGAGGCTTGACATGATGGAACAGCCTTATGAGACTTTGCTTTGGCCGTTTCTCATTTTGGTTTCAAAAGGAAAAGAGGACAATTGTCGGAAAAGATGACATTTAGGTTGGTGCGATTCCCGTTGCGTCGAATCATATTTTCCCACGGCACGACAGTAGATGGTTGACGACAAGTAGCTACAGGGGGTCAGAGTAAGCAAAGATTAGAGTAAGTAGAGACTGGCTTTCAGTACAGCACTTACAGCACTTTCTGTCCTCCGTATATACATCTTCATAATAATGTACTGGACAGCGACGCCCGGTATTGTGGTACACCCTGCACCACGTAGCCGGTTGGATGTAGAAGTGCCCGCATTTGTGGTATACCTTCTCGCAATGAATTAAGCCGAACAGGCATTAAAGAACGTTTCTGCATAACGTACCTTGTTGTATGTGCACATGGCGCCAACAAAGCCGAAAATGCACGCTTGAGAAGTGAGGCTGGCGGATATCTCGCAGGGCCACTATATACTTGGCCACAGATGTACCATTCTTTTTAAATTTGCCTTCGCAGGTGAGATGCGTGAGATAAGCATGGTACAGTAGCGTGGATAATTTGCATGATGGGTTTTAGTCTTTACGACAGCCCTGGGCAGCCGCAGATGTGGATAAACCGGGGCCAAAATGCACGTAACGGAGAATAGAGTTTGCATTGCGTCAGGTAGTAGCTTGGAAGAAGAGACGAATCGGGATTTGAATCCAAGATGATTTCGGGTGAGTCTAGCCACGGGTGATAGACCGGGGTCTGCCCACCAGGGAGGTGTATAATAGGGGGAGACGCAAATGCTCACCACGACCTCTGGGAGCCAGGGATAAGGAGTGAGAACGGTGGGAGAGCCTTGGCCAAGTGGTCGGGTGACTCTGGTATGGCATATACTGGGCAGCCAGGACGGCCGACACAGAAGGCAGGGCATGTCCTAGACTTGGTCTTTTCAAACGTTCCCTTTGTTACAACGGCAGTCTCGGAGGAGCTACGAACCCTCTCAGATCACGAGACCCTGCTCACACTGGTCCCAGGGCGGGGGAATGTTCCCCTAGACCAGTTTCACTACAGGATCCCATGGGACAAGGAGCAACTCTTTGCAGATACTCTCGGGGTCAGCCTTAGCACCCTCCCAAGCCCAAGAACACTCCCCGTTGGGGATACAGAGGCTATTGACGCCTGGGTCCGAGCTTTTGAGGCGGCCTGGCTGGCATCCCTGCAGGCCGCTGGCACCCCGGATCGGAGACGGGGACATGAGGCACCTTGGTGGACGGAGGCATGCAAGGAGGCACACGCACGGTGGAGGCAGTCCCCCTCGGGGGAAGATGGTGAGGACGCCCGGCGGGACTTCCTTTGCACCGTGCGGACGGCGAAGCGACAATACTGGCGCACACGGATCGACGAGATCAAGTCGGACCGGCAGCTCTACCGAGTAGTGGGATGGCACAAGCTCACACCAAGGCGGCGGGCACCTCCGCTTCAGACCCCGGACGGGGTTATCGAAGATACAGAGGAGAAGGCCCGAGCCCTGGCCAAGAGCATCGTGCAGCGCTTTGACAGCAGGGATGATCTGGCGTATGACCCCCTAGAAGGGTGGGAGGCGGGTGAGTCGGACCCTCGGCTACACTGCTCCCATGAGATATCCGCGGAGGAGGCTGAGGCGAACACTGTCGGGATCACGAGCACGTCACCTGGGGTGGACCGTACTACGGTCCGGCTCCTCAAGGCCGGCTGGGAACACCTACGGGATAAGGTCCGGGACCTGTTTAACAGGTGTCGAAGCGAGGCATACTACCCACGGCCCTGGCGCCTGGCGGAAGTAGCCATGATCCCGAAGGCCGGCAAGCGGGACCTCTCAAGCTTCCGCTCCTGGCGACCGATAGCCCTAATCTCCTGCCTCGGCAAGGGGCTAGAGCGGACCATGGCCAAGCGAATGACGTGGGCGGCGGTCAAGGCTGGGATCGTCAGCCCACAGCAAGCGGGGGCACTCCCGGGCCGCTCTGCCACGGACCTCGTGGCCTCCTTCCTCCACGACACAGAGTGGGCTCTCGCCATGCGGCGAGTGGTGTCCATCCTCACCATGGACGTGCAGGGCGCCTTCGACGCCTTGCTAAGGCGCCGGCTCCTCCGCCGGCTCCGGCAGCAGGGGTGGGACATTAACACCCTGAGACTTATCGATAGCTTTCTCACGGACCGGAGGGTACAGGTGCGACTGGACGGAGTGGTAACTAGCCCTATGGAAGTCGACTGTGGCACGCCCCAGGGCTCACCGTGGTCGCCAATCATCTACTTGCTCTACCTCGCGGAGCTGCTGCTCCTACGCCCAGGGCTGGCGTTTGGGTACGCGGATGATCTCTCTGTGACGAGACAATGTCGCACCCTGGAGGAAAACGCAGACCTACTGGCAGAGGATGCCCGGCTAATCCTTCAATGGGGGGACGAGAACAAGGTCTTCTTTGCCCCAGAGAAGTGCGAGCTTCTACATATCACCAAATCAAAGCGGGATAATAACCCGCCGGTGGAGGTACGGGAAGGCTTCGCTGTGCAGCCCGTCCCGATCGAGGACCCAAAGGAGACGAAACGGGGGACCCGAATACTACCGGCATTACGCTGGCTGGGCGTCTTCCTAGACAGGAAACTCACGTTCAGGCGCCATGTACAGGAAAGAGCGGCGAAAGCACAAAAGGTCGCTGCACACTTGCGCGGCTTAGCGAACACGAAATACGGACCGCCGGCGGCACAACTCCGGAGGGCGGTCAAGACATGCGTTCTCCCATCCCTACTCTATGGGGCGGAGGTATGGTACGGCGGACGCACGAAGGCACCATGGAGTCGACGCCGGTCTGAAAAGCCTGCGGTGAGTGCCAAAGTCGGTTGGCACATCGAGAAGATCCAACGGGTGATCAACACGGCGATCCGAGCGGTCCTCCCGGTCTGGCGGACCGTCCCAAACAGAACCCTATGCAGGGATGCGGGACTGCCTACGGCAGGTCTAGCCCTTGAAGAAGTCAGGCTGCGCTTCGCCCTCCGCCTTAAGACAGTGGATGAGAAGCATCCATTAGCTGTAAGGACCCGGGTGCCACTTATCTCCACGGGCAGCAAGAGAGGGACGCCCCACAGGCTCAGAACACGACTCCAAGTCTCAGCTAACGCGCTTGATGCGGTGGCCCGACCCACGCTCGCGGGCCCCAGGTACACGCTGGGGTCACGTATTAACCCGACAGGGGGTCTTGACAAGAATAAGGCAGCCAAGGCCTTTATGCAGTGGTTCAGAGCACAAGGCCCAGGGGATCTCACGGTCTTCTCCGACGGGTCCAAGGGAGAAGATGGCATAGGCTATGGCTATGTGGTCTATCGAGGCTGGGAAGCTGAGCCGGTTTGCTCGGGCCGGGCCTCACTCGATGGCAAGTCGGTTGTCTATGACGCGGAAGTAATCGGAGCCTGCCGGGGGCTACAGGCAGCCTGCGCCGTGGCAGAACCCGACGACGAGATCACAGTCTGCCTGGATAATACGGCGGCCATCTGGGGACTCCGAGGGCAGGCAGCCCTCTCCTCGCGGTGGGCCTTCCAGGCCTTTCACGAGCTAGCGGACCAGAGGCGGAATGGGGTCCAGGTGCGATGGTGCCCTGGGCATAAGGGTATAGGCGGCAACGAGCTGGCGGACTGGATACTGTTACCTTAGGTGTGGATGCTTTCGCTAACGCTGTCGATGTGGATACTGTTCGTCGACTGGAAAAACTCTTTCCAACTCATCACGAGGACCTTGCCGCAATCCGGGACTTGTTTCGCTCAAGCAAAGTCTTCACAGAAATTACTGACAAAGGAGAACGACAAAGTCTAGAGCAGAGCGTGTGCACAGTAAAGCGGCGTATTTCAAGCATCGAGACGCTCCACAAGGATATGCTGTATTTTTCACCCGCAGTTAGGGCCATCTGGAAATTTGTCGCGCCAGATCGATCCCGACGCAGAAACCAGCCGACATTGAGGAATGTGCTCAAAAGACATTTCCACCCAATCAAGGGACATATTTGCGAGAGTGGAGATGAGTGTCACCATGCACACGATCATTTAGGCAAGCACGCGTTTTACCTCGCGTACACAAGACTCCTCGTATTTGCACTGCAGAACTTCGCGGAGCTTAGTTACGAATCCCCGCTCTGTGGCAAGGACGGCCGTCGCTTAGTAGGACAAGTTCAACGCAGCACTGTACAGCGATTTCAACAAAGAGCATATGATCTCGGATTTCGGACCCCCAAGCTAGAGGGACGAGAAAGAGTTCAGGCAGATCCAGATCAAGCCGTCACAAACGACAATACTCAGCATGATATATTAAACTGCCCAGTGTGGAGGGCAGGTAAGCCTTATTTGAGCGCATACATGGCTTTGCAGTCTGAAGAGGTGCAGACCCAGATTGAACACCCTTCTGTCCCAGCAGATACTTTGTCGCACATCTTGGTGATGGGTAATATTATTGGGCACTTTTTGAAAATGTCGGAATCAGATCCAGCTGAAGAAGACTGCGCAAATTATGTCCAAGTTTCTAATCAACCCATCGAATATACATGGCGCAAAGAGGATATAAATACAGGACATCCTGTGGACATTGACGAAAGGTCAGAGAGTGATTATTCTACGATCTGTGTGTCAGAGACTGCGGATAGTGAAATATACAGTCAAACCCAACAAAAACTCCTTAGTTTCAACGTTGATCAATCTGCTAAGCCTGCAGAGCTTGATCCACGTCTATCGTTCTTGCCGTTCCTAGATAAACGGCTGCGGCGACACGCAGATAGCTGTGCTAAGACTGTTGGAGGCTAGTGACATGAGAGCAAAGAACAGAATCGCTAGGCAAACCCGAATCATATATTTCGAAAGCATTGCCGGCATATAAATATGCACTATCTGCCTGTTCTTTTGAATTCCCTCTACTTAGTAGGAATACAGTGTTTGGGAAGCAAGGGCAGTGGTAATGGCGAGGTACCACGCCCGACTTTCCGATAGACCTCAATTCAATTTGCACTCAAGCCTGCCGGCGAGTGACTTCACAGTGTATTGGGCATTTGCCGCGCCGTCAGGTACCTCCCGGGAAGTTCCTGTGGGCGCCCTCCGGGAAAAACTGCGCACGCAGAAAAACCCCGGCATATAAATATAAGGTAGAAAAGATGATTTGTGACTAACATGACCCCTCACGTGGGATCGGTAGGTGCAGAGCAAAATCCTCTGGTAGAGCGATAATGTGAGCTGGCTGATACCTTTCCATTCTCGAGAGCCTTGGCGCGACCCAATGGGCCACTACTACACGCTCAACCTCTACCTCCCTCAGAGGCTGATGGCCAGGTCTCCGCAGCTCCGAGATGGGTCCCCAAACTAAGAGCCATGTCTGTCACACGACTGCTTGCATTTGTTTCATCAGGTCGCACGGCAGAGGTGCGAGCGGCTTCATCAGCGCCATCAAATAAGCCTTTACTTCCTCACTCTTTTCATTCACAAGCTCGCCAGCATATACGTGCGTGCAGTGACACGAATTCGTTGACTGCTCTGACGAAATCTGCGTGCAATATTTAGCACTGCTGGTCTTTATCGGGCCAATCCGCAGCACGGGCGCAGGCGTGAGCGCAGTGCGTTGTCGGTTTCTAGGAAAGGTGTTCCTTTTGGTTCAATTTGTGTCCTCTCTATACACGACGTGTGGCGCTTCATCGAGGTGGCCCTAGGCAGCGATGGGTGTCTATTTCTCCATCGCATCTGAGCCAGGAAACTGTCAATCCTACTGTCTTTCAAGCTACAGTAATTAAAGCGGTCTGCTTTGGAAATAAAAACGTGCCTAGACAGAAGGACTTCACAAATAACATCCTCCCGGCGCAGGTCAATGGATCAAGCTTACATCTCGATTGCCGTATTCAAAATCACCACACTCAAATCCGGCTTTTTGTTGTTCTAGTGCCCTCGCAGGTCAGACATTTTAGTTCCGACATCGTTGGATGCGGAAATGCTCCGTCAGGTTGCTAGCGCTGCTGGCCGGAGGCAATCTTTGTGACTAATCCATGTGTCTACAGTAGACGCGCCTCCTGCTGTTGCCCCATCCCCTGTTACCGGTGTTTCAAGATGTTTTTTGTCCAGCAGGCCCATGCAATTCTGTCAATCTCTATTGGCTCAGACTACTACACGGCGAGGAGCCACAAACGTGTACAAGATGGTGAATGAGTCACTACTATTTACAAAGTGAAAAGTCCATGGCACTTAAGAATGCCTTTGCCCAAGCAGAAATTCTGATCATTATATGATCATAGATGATTGCCGTGATAATTCTAAGGATCACATACGAAACACTTCTTGTACTGTAGTAAGTTTCACACAAAGTCTTGCTCTAAAAGTCCGAGCACTTCATATCACAAATAAACAAATTCAATCGCTGAGCTCGTCAACAGCCTACATCGTGGAAATAATGAAAGAGATTCGACTGCGGGACATCGCTCAAAAAGCCTTTCCATCATCGCAGGTCGAGCTCAGACCCAATTACTGGCCGAACAGCCTGGATCAGATACTTATCAACTTTTCGATGCACTGATGCGGCATATGCGAAATGTCAGTGCTTCTGAAGAACCAACCGGGTTGCTAAAATCAAATGTCACGACCTTTATCGAGACCGAGGAAACAATAGTGAAAGTTTATCAACACGGGTGTGCCGTGTCGACCAACCTTTTTGTTAAAGGAGCCAGAACAGCACAAGCACGCTGGGGCATTGCTCACAGATTTATTTTTGGGAAAACTTCGTCGCCTCGAAGAACAATGAGAGGCAGAGGCGGGAAGCGCAGTCCGGGACAAGGGAAGCCCGTAACCTTCCAACAAACAAGAGAGGGCTAATGGGTTTCCAAGGAAGAGCGAGAAGCGCGCTTCCATAAGTGTCTAGGTGGACGGTGCGGAGCTTTAGGGCACTTCCAATAGGGGTGCCCCTACGCGCCACCCTTGAATCCACACCAAATAGGCACAGTGGCAAAGCCTTTAGATTCGATAAACGACGGCTATCGCCGTGCTTCGTGACGGTAACCAATACTTCCCCTAAGTACTCTCTATATACAAGATTCTTCCCTGAGCCTATTAACGTCGCGCTTGCATGTAGTACTGTGTCTAGCTACGTGTTTCAGTAAAGTGTAAAGTCTTTTTAGTTTAGTCTGAAATGTATTTTTGAAAGTATTCTGATGAGCCTCCCCCCGCATTTTGATGCTATAGAAGTACGCGTAACTGTGCTCATGTAGGAGAGCCTAGTACAGTGCTTGAACTACTTTGTGCCTTTAGCGAACTTATCATCTCGATGTACTTAGTCTCGACCCTGGATAATTGATAGTCAGTTAGTAGAACAAGATTGAAGGCCTTGTCGGCCGCGGGGTGGGCTAGAAGGTGGAATGGGCCTTATTCGGAGAAGTTTGTAAAGCTCTGGGAACAGTACGGTACATACTGTACCGATCTCTTGCATGGGCTTTAAGGAGATCAAGGCATATCTTGGGAAATGTATGGTCAAATTGTTAATAGTTGCCCTTTCGGGTTAAGCCCGCCGGGCGGAATAAATTGTGTGTGTGTGTGTGTGTGTTATAACTAGAACGCCAACATTACCGCCATAAACTATCGCCGCCCAGCCCTAAGAGGCAGCGGACGGGGGCACGGAGGACTGTCAACCAGCTACCATGCGTAGACCTTACGGCTAACGACGTTGACGACGGCGGCGAGGGCGGCGAGGGCGCCAAGGAAACGCAGGACAAGATTGTCGCCATAATGCCCGGCTTTATTGACTTACTATTCGACTAGATAGGTCACGTGGGCGACAACATGGGCATCGTGGGCAACGTTTGGCAACACTTGGGTCTAATAGTACTTAATTTGCTTAATTTAGGCAACGTTTGCCAATACTTGGGTCAAATAGTGCTTATTTGGTGCCCTTGAGTGTGTGGGAATAGTGGCATGCAGCGGCATGTTAGTTGGTGTAGTCACATTAATTTTTTGTATGGTGAACCCATAGTGTTTCTCAATTCGGGCACAGGGGGCAGCATGATTAGTCAGAAAATTGGGTGCGGCATCCGATTTTTTGGGTGCGAATATCCGCTTTCGGTACAAAAGGCCGCCTTGCGGGAGTGATCGCCGCCTTTGCGCTTGCCCTAGATGCCAGCACAAGTGCCGCTATCGCAAATGACACCTTTACGCAGAGCCATATGCGCTTGGCACGAGGTGAACAATCGTCAAAGCTATGAGAAGACCTAACTCATTAATAGTACTTGATGCCGAAGTCCCGGGAAATCTATATATAGTAAAGACAAATATATTTATTGCCGTTTTTTCACTTGCGTCAAAAAGTATGTCAACACATAGTTGTGGGTAACCCCTGTCGGCTAACTAGCCCATCGTATCCAATTAACCTTTTAAGCCTCGTCTTCATCGTTTGTTGATCTAGTTTCTCGTGATTCTATGGATTGTTAATCATACACTCTTGAAAATTACGATATGGGTCCCTGCAATATGTCATCCTGCAATTGGCATACCCCTATAGACTTCCTTCTTGACCGGCAGCTGAGCGTATCCATGTGCCCTGTGAAGCTGATATTTTGGATCCGGTATTTCAGACCGGACCTGGTCCAAGGCGCCGTTGGGCAGCGACGGCCACAAAGCCGCACAGCGTTCCGACCAAGGCATACGACTAGCCTGGGTGGCACGTCATTCCCAGAGCTAAGAAAGTTCTGCAGGAAAGGACCAACGTCTTCATCGTTGACAACTCGGGGTCTATGATTAAGCCCAAAATTGTACGGGTTTCCGAGGATATTGAGCTTAGAGTTGAATGTTCCACCTTGCTGGAAGTAGCGAACCTAGATATAGAGATTAATCTCATTACTATATGCACGCTTTAATGGTGAGAATCGACTTGTTTCGAGGACTTAAGGTAAGGGTCATGGCTCATTCTTATAGGCCGGAATCACTACGCCCGACAACAATAGCTGGCTCCATTTCCACACCCACTAGGGAGTCATTCCTATCGAGGTCGATGTGCCCTGGCCTTTCATACTGAACCATTTCTGCCCAATGGTCCATAGCCGTCTGCTGAAAAACTATATTCTTCAAAGCAATACGCACCCTATTGATTATTTGACGATGAGCTTGTCAAACAAGCAAAGCTACACGCTTGCCACTGGCTGCCACCCCCTGGGTCTTACGTATCCATCAACCATACTTAGACAAAGGGGTCGCTCCTTTAATTGCTTGTACAAGGTTGCCCACAAAGTGAAGTGCTAAAAAAACATGTAGCACCACCGTGTTCGGTCTATCACGTCCAAAAACTCTGGAATTAGCTACTTGGGTACGCCTCAATTCTCGGTATGATTCCACCGTTGGCTGGCCGAAAGCGCGAGTTCCTTGCTGCTCAAAACGCCATGTGCATAATGTCTTCCCAGTGGTCAGGAGCATCTTCCTCGGCGGCAACCTTCTTGGCGCCCGCGTCAGCCAAAGTGTTCCACTCGCGTGGGATATGCCACAACTGGATCGCCAGGCCGAAGCCATGAGCCCTCTCGCACTCGCCCAACAGCAGCTCCCACAAGTCCTTGTTCTTGACGTCGGCGCCGCCGCTTCCCCTTGCGCCCTTGGTCCTCCAGCTGTTGTTCACCCAGCCCCTGGCCCACTGCGTCGCGCCGTCCACGACATATGACGAGTCTGTAGCGAAGACGACCTTCTTGAAGCCCTCGCCGCGCCAGTATCGCATGCGAAGGGCCGCGAGCACAGCCCGCAGCTCAGCACGGTTGCTCGTCTGGCTGCCTTGGTTTCCCCAGGGGCCACGATTCTCCAGGCGGCCCGAGACCACGAGCGGCTCCCCGGTGATGCTCTCCCCTTGGAAAATTGCCCAACCAGCCCTCGGGTTGGACTGCCCGTTGTTAAGGCATGCCCCGTCGGTCATGAGGAGCAGCTTAGTGTTGTCATTGGAGTGGGTGCGTCTACGACGTTGGGTTAGCAGATCGCCAGAGTAAAGAGATATGAAGGAACATCACTTACCGAAATACGTCTATGTGTCGGTGGCGGTTGGAAAATTCTTGCAGCGGTGTCGTGTTGCTGTTGGACGGCACAAACTTGGACGGGAACACCTTGCCGGTGCCCCTCACCATTTCGGTCCCTGAGTTTAGACAACGCAAAGGGTCTTCGGTCGGCTCGTCGGACTCTTCGTCGTCGTCTTCCTCCACATCCGAATCTTCATCATCGTCGTCGTCCGAGTCGCCGTCCATGGCGCTGTAGTCGGTGCAACACTTCCCGCAAACGACCAGGCCGTGGGGGCCACAGACAATGCGACTGTTAGGCAGCTCGCAGGGGCCTTCTTCGTCGTCGCTGCTGCTGTAGCCGAGCGGGATCAATCCCTGGGCGAGGTAGTAGCCGCGAGGCATCGTAGTCGTCTGTAGCGTGTCGGGGCTGTTGGGTTTTGGTTTTATTGTGGGTGGCCGTTTGCGTTCAAGATGAGAGAAGAGACAAGAGGTTGAGGCTTGTCGGCGGAGGTGTCGTAGGGTCGTTTAAATCCCCGGTTACCAAGGGTACCTGCAGGGGCCATCCCCGCCAATCCCCAGCACCTGCCCTCCACTTTGTCGGCACATTAATGTGTACCTTCTAAGGAGGCGTCATTAACGCACGGACCACATTCAACCATTACACACACCTAATTAGCGGATTCTGCTCCTCAACGAAACGGACTGAACGCAGACCCAAGAAGCCACCTTCCCCGGCAAAGTATGTGGACAATCTTTTGTTGGGTGAGGACAGCAACAGGATCCCATGGGAGAATGCGAAACAAACATACAACGAAGGGTTATGAGAGTTGACTGCCCCCTCACCAGATGCTGCTCATCACTTCACCACTCCGGCAACCCGTCCCACGCCGCCACCAGAGCCCTGCACATGTGATTGATCAGTACCTTCTTCATGCGAGGGCCCTGTTGAGTCTCAAGGGTGGCAACAAGAAGAGCATCGCAGAGCGCCCGGATCTCGCCCTCGATCATACCGCGAGTCTCGTCGTCAGGGGGAGTCGGCCGGTTACCGGAGCTTTGTGGGGGGGGGGGGGGCGGGCCGAGCTTGGCGCCGTGGAGGATGGGCCTGATGCAATTGATGAGCAACTTCGACACAATTTGCAACAGCTGATGTCTTAAACGCGCAGGGTTTGCAGTCTTCCAAGGTTGGGTTTGATTCCGGCCGGCTTTGCTGTCCTGATATGATGATGTGGTTGACTGCATCTATGGATTAGGCCTTCGAAACCGAATCAGGTTTTTTTCAGTGCGATACCTATACCCCTAGTGGTCATTACCTGCTTTATCGGTGGGGCTTCTAACGCCATCCTTGATTAAGGCCATGTGCTTGCTCATGATTACCAACAACAGCCGTTGCGGGCACAACACATACCGTTGTGATCCATGCATAGGGAGCACTCACCATCACTGCCCTTGCAGTTGGACAGAGATACAAGCACGCAATGAGAACTGCTCGGCCTGTGCCCATTGGGCTGAGTTGGCACTGCGAAACGGGGAGGAACGGATCGCGTGGGCTTACAAGATGCAGAAGAAGTACGAAAAGCGGTCCTTTCAGTGAGACAAGACAAGGTCAGGCGTTGAAGATCAGTTCAATCTCTGCTCCCTACGTGACATAATACAGTACTTTGATAGGATAATTCTTACGTCTGATCTTGCATTACTATGTAAACAAAACGCCTGTTGAGGTATTTATGCAATTTCTCAACGATTGCGCCAGTTTGAGACATCTTGTTTTGGCGAGTCCTTTGCAACCCAGGTACGATCACTAACGCTTTAATGAGCAGGATCTATACAATATCCGCCACGATCCAACCGGCTTCAACGGACCTACTATGCCATCACGGTACTATTATTCTCTGTGTGCTACACGACCATACAATATATCGCTGAGTCGTCGGACCCATTGCATTCCACATTTTGGAATTACTTGGAGGATCTCATCAAACAAAGTTGTGCCCTGCCAAACCTCCTTTGCCCACCAACATTCAACAACCCACCCACCATTAACACATCGTGATATCGATTAATTCGACATCAAAGACATACCCTAGCTGGCCAGATATTAAATGTCGTCGTAGCGATGGGACACGTGCCTCACTACTCGGGTCTCGAGGCGCAGTGGCGCCCGACTTTGTTTACTTATCAGTCGACTAGCTGGGTCACGTTGGCAACAATGTGGGCGACGTGGGCGACACAGATGGGGTATAGAAGGAATGGTAGCCGGATTCCTTTCTCTCAGATCATGGCGAATGGACGGGCAGTTGGGAACAAGGCCTCCAACACATAACAACATCTCGATGTCCAACACATCAAGCAGGGAATTCTCTGAGGAAAATTATCAATTTCTAAGTAGTTCCGTTCTTAATCCACGTACACAGAGCTGTAGGCAGTACCTTCACACAGTGGAAAAACTCAAGACCCCGTTCTAGATATCATACTATTCTATATTGCTTGGTATCAAGCGAGGAATGCATTAGACTCGGCTCGGCCCTCTAATGATCAACTTAGGTACTAACCGATTACGAGCAATGGATATGTGAACGGGAAGTTATCGTTTTGCCACACCTGATTTTGGCTCCACTGTAACAGACGGGCTCTGAGGGGACAACCCCGAACAGCCACAACCAAAAGTCAAAACAAGTTAGTGTGGCCTTAGAACCCCACTTTCAATTGCCTGTGTACATAATAACAATCGTATTAATCCCAGCCTCAACATATGCAATACATGGCCGAGGAGCACAGAGTAGCGAGTACTGGAAGTCGACTACCCTCTATCGAATAGGCGCTCTAGATCGCGAAGCGGAAGCCAGTCGCGAGGCTCTGACTGCCAATTACGCCGCTGCGAATATTTTGCTCTCCTGCCGGCTTGACCTTGCTTCACAATGGACAACAAGCGTCTACATTACGGAACCTTTCCGAAATCAAGTACATTATTGATACCTTTTATTAACACATTAAATACGCTAATCTTTGATGTATAGACGCCTCCAAGTTCGAACGAATGCGCCGATAGTCCGCTGCTTGTAACACCTCCCCCGAAACGTGACAAATTCCCGGCGACTTCTTTCAGCTGGGTTACTATGATGAGCGTCACACAGATCCTCCAAAAAGACATATACGGCTTGCAACATCCTGGTATCTCAATTGGAATGAACACATTTGCGAAAGCCAAGAAGCCTCCGATAATGTTATCATCGATACTTTCCTAAGGAAGCACTTCCTTCACTGGCTAGAAGCTTTCAGTATTGTTGAGTGTACTCCTCAAGGCGTGTTGGCGCTGTCCAAGACTATATCTGTGCTACAGGTGAGCTCCCACAAGCTGCAAAAAAGAAGCCATGTTCTAACTGATCTAGAAATCGCACCAAAGTCCCAACTTCTTGCCCTAATTCATGATATGCATCGATTTGCTCGCTCTTATAGGGGCATAATTGAGAAGGCTCCTCTCCAAGCATATTCATCAGCGCTAATATTTAGCCCGACCAACAGCTTGACCAGAAACATCTTCCAAGAAAAAGGCCCAGGCTGGATTATCCGCAAGCCTCAGAGTGTTATGTTCGAGCCCGGGCAGAAAGCACTGGGCACATTGTTGATTAGTTAATGATGGTTGGAAGGCAGCGCCTCGTACCTGTAATATTTTCTACCACGATGTCAAAGTTAACTTGCGCGATTGGGAGAGATTGTCTTTTGAGAAACCATTCGAAGGGGGGCCAGAAATTTAGCCTATCTTGAAAATACAGTGAAATTTCAATTCCGGAGGACCCTACTTGTTCAATTTGGCATTCCTGCAATCAGAATCCTATTATAAGCTTCACCGAAAACGACCCCGACCTAATACAAGGCGCACAGCAGTCTTTCCGCGGTGGCATCTTTATAAACACGGCCACCTGGACCATCCTGGAGCGGTAATAAGTAATATTTCTAACGAAAAAGCTTCTCATAGCCTTGATAATTGTTCGGCTCGAGCTAAACGCATATGACTCTGCGTGAAGGTGTCATTGGCAATAGCCGCGCTTGTGCTTGCGTCTAGGGCAAGCGCAAAGGCGGCCATCACTCCCGCCAGCCGGCCCTTCATACCTGGCGCGGTACACTTGACCAGCTCAAGCGCCTCCTTCTGGGTCGCATATCCCGTGCCACCACCAACTGTGCCAACTGGTAGGGAAGAAAAATAAAGGGTCATCGTCAGGTCTTTGGTCTCATGATCCAACTCGGAGGTTAAGTGGCTCCACGATGCTTCAACCACGCTGCCTGCATCCTGCCCAGTTGCAATAAACATTGCTGCAATGATGTTTGCTGTATTTATATTTGAACCAAACTGGCCGTTGCGGATACCTCCGTCTTTAGCAATGTTTTGAATCATATATAGGCGGTCGGTGGTGCATTTAAAGACTGATTCACACGCTTGATTGGTGATCGTTCCCCAGACGCCGACTTCCACACCCCTGGGTGATTTCACATTACCCCACTAAACAGAAGTTTAGCTATATTCTTCTCTACTGCAACGACACTTTTCTTGCTTCTTGCATGTCCTCGCTATCATCCTCGCTCACCCTCTCCAAAATCTCTCTCATAACCTTGATCCTATGCCTCCTATTAGTGATGTGATTTTCAGTATCTACCAAATATTTCTCAGTCTTATCCAGCAATTCCACTAGACTGACTTTACGCCGTCCCCAGGCCCAATTCCTACATAGACAAATGATCAGAGTCTAGTGCTAACATGATGGGCCGCTTGAAACACTGTTCCGCAGACTTACCGCAAGAGAGGCAAAATGGGCGACAAGGTTGATTATCAAAAGTTTCTTACTGATTATCGTCCCGAAACGCTTGGTATATACTAGCTGCCATCGCCTCTTGCCCGACATTATGAGGATACACGGCGATTTTACCGTTGCGACTCTGCTGCTGGAGCAAAAACGCAGCCATGTTACATTCAGAGAGATAGACTCTAAAGACCTCCCAAGACTTTTCAAACTTCAAATTGGCGTCAAAGTCGGCCGCCAGACGTGGCTAAAAGATTGCCTTGAGATGGGCAAGGGCTTCCTAGGTATTGAGAACAAAATAGATGGCGAATATTGCCAAATCCACATTAACTTCTCGAAGGGCTCGGACCGCATACAAATATTCTCAAAGAATTCAAACACTTAATCACCAGCTCGGAACTTCCTCTTGAACACATATTTTCAATGGCTTTCGTTCACATTCCGTCTGTTTTTTTCATCTTTTTTTTTTCCAGCAAAACTTAAAGACAAAAGCTCACAAACTAAAGCTCTCGGACTGTGGAGACTGAGCTAAGCTGACAGAGGACTTCCAGCGCTTCCAAGCTACCTTAGAATATTCCGTAATAAGATAAATTCTGATCAGGGGCTGGAGTCGGGGATTCTCTTCTGATTGGTGGCTTCTCAAGGCACTCTATAACAGCAAAGACTGACGACTCGAGATAGCAAATAATTAGCATATCAGGCTCCATGGTGGCCGAGCGTCCACAAGGCGTATGGACTAAGTACTGCATGTTTTGTATGTGGTTCTTGTAGGAGTTAACGTAAGCTTGGACTTTCGCTGAAGATTTTCGTTCTGTGCTACCAACCCAAAATGCTATTTATATCTCCCTTCACATCGAGTCCAGGAGACGGGTTCTCATGGGAGTTCAAGCTGATAGCTCGCAGAGCACAGACCCTCAAGAAGCAGGGGTCCCTGGTCAGTCCAATTTATTTCTATGGTATACAGCACCAGACCTCGCCAACTTGGCCTAAATGATCAATCACACTGTGGTCACTACACGACAAACCGCCGGATGCACTGTACGAAGTATCATAAGCTATCATGGACTTACAGTCGAATCATGCACATAGTAATACTTGACCTGTCTCACTGTATACTTTGACGTTGTTGATCCCTCCCGCGGTACTTGAACGGCTTCCATAGCCTCAAATTCGCGAGATATCCTCAACTTCAGAGATAGGCTGTACCAGTTCACAAAGACCAAGCTTGACGGTTTGCGTGCAAGGAAAATGAAAAAGGCCGACAAATAAAGAACCCGGTTGGCAACCAACAATATCACGATCCTGCGCAGGCCGACAAGATGGCATATAGATGGAAGGGACCATTTGTCATTGATCAGGCACTGAAAAATAATGCTTATCGCCTACGTACTAAGCCGCTCTACCTGTTGTAGAAAAACCTTTTCTAGGAAATCTAAGTACTGATTTATTAGGTCAGTAGGCTCTATTTAGGTTTCTAATAGCCGTAGCCTAGAAATTAGGCTATTAAACCTAGCGTTAAACTTTACTAAATTAGTGCCAAACGTATACTTTAGAGAGTAAGTAATCGCTCTTTATTTACTAATTTAGTATCTACAGGTAACTAAGAGAATTCAAGACAGCATAAGCGACAACGAAGCAGACGATTTTGTATGTTAGATTACCGGAAAGTCACCATGCTGGAAACATATACGGGTCCATTCTAACACCGACATGGCAGGAGGTTTCTGACAAGATAATGGACCGCCTGGGGGAGCTCGTGTTTGAGCCCCTGATGTCTGAGGCGGATGAGGCCCAGCGCAAGTGTCTTGTCACATACCGCCTGTCCCTGGTTCAACCACCCGAGCACATTGACATTCTGGAGAACCGTTCTCTATTGGCGGCTGGTGGCACCATCGGTCTCAGGACATGGGAAGCCGCCCTTCACCTCGGCCAATACCTGTCTGTTAACCGCCATCTCGTTGCCGGCAAACGGGTGCTTGAGCTAGGCGCGGACACGGGCTACCTCTCGATCTTGTGCGCCAAAATGCTAGGTGCAGCACTCGTCACGTCGTCCGACGGGTCGGAGGAGGTTGTGGAGAAGCTTGCCGACAACTTTTCGTTGAACAGCTTGGATTGGGACTACAACGTCTCGAGCTCGTCATGCCTCAGGCCGAAACTCCTCAAATGGGGTCACGCGCTGGTTGGAACCGAAGAACCGGGTTGGAACGGGGGCCAAAAGATCGATCTGGTAATCGGCGCCGATGTTACCTACGACCAAAAAGTAATTCCGTTTCTGGTATCGACCTTGAACGAGCTTGTCGAACTTGATCCGGATACCGAGATACTCATTTCCGCCACCCAGAGAAACGCCGACACTCTGACGGTCTTCGGGACAGCTGCGCCAAAGCCCGTCTCCAAGTCAAGGAGGTCGAATTCTCAGTCAAGGACCAGCAGGATACCCTCAAACGCCACGGCCGGCCAGAAGTAACCTTGACACCATTTTACTCAACTCAGGTGCCCATACTATCTTTCACATCCGCGGAAGCAAAGCACAGTGAATGAGATGCCTAATAGGTATTTCTGTGTAATGCTTGGCGATATGACAACTCCAGTGTATAAATGCAGCGACTTGAGGCTTATTGATCACCGAAGACAATTGACCTGTCCTTGGTGGTCTGGGAATAGAGATCACAATTCTCTCCAAGAACCCAAAATCAGACTCTCCTGCGTAACTTTTATATCTACAGTCAGCCAGGAGCGGTGTGTCGGCAATAGCTCTTGGAGTCTTCTTGTCTCTTTCCTATTGCCACACGCACGGTGTCACTAGAAACTTCAGGTCATGGTTCGGCATTCTCAGAGACCGGCCGCATTTAAGCGCACAAAGCCATGAGGAACAGTGGGAAGAGATGGATCAAAACAAGCTCTGTTGGCATAGCACGGCCTTTCCAAGCGCCTGGGCGCTGCTGTTAATGGTTCACCTGTCAAGCCAGCGTTTCAGGTGGAGAATTTTCACTCAGTCATATGAGGCTGAAGCCATATCAGGACTGTAATTCTCGGAAATCCTGCAGTAAATTTAAACCAGAAAGGAGTCATGAAAGACGGAATGTAATGTACAGCCCTTCAAGCCTCTGGACATATTTCGCGGCTAAAATGAACAGGGCATCGCCGTCTCTCCGGGCTCGCAGGGACAGAATGGGTCATGGGTGATTTCATGGGAATCTCAAGACGCTGGCATCTTCATCGATTCAGAAACTCCCACAGAATTATGAGGAAAGATTTTATATACATCAGGTGACAAGTATCTGAGAGAATATAAAGACTGCTCCGCTCAGAGCACCCCTTGCAAGCTCGGGTTACTTTTCGCTACGCTTCATCATATCTGAAAACCCGGAGCGCAAGCTGAGATATTACGAAAGTAATACCTGTGAGCCGAAATATCGAACCCACTGGTGCCCCCATTACAATCCTCGTTGTCTGTCCCCTCGCACAGTACCATGTTATCCGAAGTCACCGAGGAAGGTTCAACATGCGCTCCATCCTCGATAGTGAGCCAATACTCAGGACTGGTATGTCGATACCCGCCTCCAAAGCTCCCAAAGAAGCCACCAAACGGCTCCTCGATAGGTGGCGTCCTGGGGACAGGATCATTCGCATGAGTCACCCGGTACTCGCGCCCGTCTTGCGAGGCTATGAACTGGACAAAGCCCTCGTCGCCCACCCTGGGGCTGCCGAATGTGTAAAGGTCGCAGGGGTAGCCGGCCTCCCTCAGGTGCACCGCCGCAATCGTCCCGACAGCCGCCCCGAGGGAATGACCGGTCACGACGAGGGTGTGGTTGGGGTACGTCTGGAATGCGGACCAGATGGACTCGTAGATGTCATCCGAGATATCTTCCCACGCGTGGTTGAAGCCGCTATGCACTTCGCAGTCGGAAACGGGCAGCCCCGTGTCGGAGCACTAGGGCAGTTCGAGTCAGCTTTTCAAAGATCCATGCCATAGGTCTTTGGTATTTTGGAGCGCCTAGAGTTTCAAAGTCGCTTGTCAAGATGTAATGAAGCAAAGGGGTACAAGATAAGGCAGCAGAACAGTTCTTTGTAGCACGAACTTGCCCGTCGCCAGAAACACGGACATGGGCTTAGCACGGTAGTACTTACTGAAGTTTTTGTGAGTGTCAAATCTGCGATCCAGTTGCGAATCGATTCGCTGCCGCGGATGGCGAGGACAATCTCCGACCGGACAGGATCGCGGCCTATGAAACCTTCTAGGCTGGTGAAGGTCTTGTCACTGAAACGAGGAGTCAGTATTCCAGGCAATATTCTGACACTCTGTCGAGAGCAAAGAAGGATTATATTTGACAGTCATAGGGACCTACCGGAAGCTTGAGATTATCGTTGCGTTATGGCTCTCCACTTCCGGGCAGACGTCTTGCGAGCAAATGACGCTCTCGCCCGGCTGAGAATCGTCGTTACAGTACGCCGAGCCAGCCCATTGAGCGTAGAACTTGAAGTTCTCCACATCTTGGCTGGTGATTTGCCAATCTGTAACGATCAGGCTACCGTGTTAGCAAATATCTCCTCCAATATCATATGTCTTGACTACACTAACCCCGTGCTCCCACGATCCTGCCGTGGGAGTAAGGAGAGGCCGCAACGAGACCGGCCGTCGCGAGGAAGAGAATGTCAAGGAACCTCATTGCTATTGCATGATGGACGGTAGAGTTTCAAACGAATGTAGCACTAGAAAAGGGTGTACCCTTGGACTGTTCGCGAGGCCAGTACACCGGTATGAGTCCAAGCAGGCCGTCCCCGATCTCAACAGGGAATCAGCGCCATTTTGAAGTTGTTTGTAGCTCCGCTTACACCCTTCAGGACATGACTCGTCCGCGCCGGTAAGCGAAGAGTGGAAATTGATCGTCTGCAGTTGGATCTCGGTATCGCGACTTGATAGGGCCTAGATGAGCGGGTCGCACCCAGGACCCAGGGGAAAATTGAGCTGAACGAGCGATCAGGGACTTCTGCCAAGGTAGACTAAATAAATACTTGGGACTTCTAAGGAGTCTTGCCGTATATCCGCAGTAGAGTCGGAAGGATTTAAAACGTAAGTGTATGTCAACTTTTTGGCTGTATCGAATGACTCGCCCGGTACATATTTGCACGACAATCAAGATAGACAAGGTCCTCTGAACGCACGTGGCGAAGTGGAACTCTCATTGCAAGCTGTAGGAGATGAAACAGTGACAAGCTCTACTTTTCGACCCACTTGTAAAGTTGCTGTATCGAGTTCTGTCAGATACGTCAGAGGCGAAAGTTGCCATCTGTTGCCACCTATTGCCACCTATTGCCACCTATTGCCACGAGGCTTAGCAATCAGCTTCTAGCTGATTCTATACAGAAGAGAAAGGGTATATAAAGCTTGCCCTGAAACCTCAAGACAGAGGGGGCAAAAAGACAATACAGAAAATACAATTTTCACCCTAATATTTGACAAGTTCCGGTGCCATTGGTGCATGAGATGAGCTCTCAAAAACTTGGGGACTTAACTTCAAGTGCGCAGCCTCAGGACTTACACAAGCAGCATCGACCGAATTGGGAAGAAACGCGAATGAGACCTTGAATGAATTTCACTCAATTCAGTTTCTGTCACCATCACAGATTTCTGGCTCTCTTTTCACCACAAAACAAACTCAACGAATTTTTTTCCTCTTTGAATCATAATCCGGGCTCATCACCATGCTTTCGTAAACAACTTAACACCCGTCCTCGTGTAACTACTAGATACACAATATTGTGACAGATTGTAACGGGGCCGGCCGAAATTTCCCAGGTGCGTTGTACACTGGCCGTATTAATATGCCCTAAGACTACGCAGTCCCTGCAAAGTCGTTTCGTCATGTCTTGTACCCGACCTCCATTTAGTAAAGCAAATACGGGACGCTGTGCCTATGTTTCAACGCCTAAATAGATGCCTGCTTTTGGTCCTGAACTCCATGCTCAAAATTCAGTAGTAATCAGGTGATGGGCAGATTGCCATCACCCAAATGCAACGCACTCGTAACCACTTGCCACCATCAGCAAGCACCCCAAGCCTCCGAGTTCCCATTCCAAAATCTCAGTGCGTCAGCTAATAACGCCTAGTCGAGCTCAATGACCTCTATCGCCGCCCTCTCGACGGAAGTTGACTTGCTTGATCGCTTGCGCAAATTAGCAACCGGACCCTTCGAAACCGGGCCATCACCATCACTGCCAGCATCCTCGTCGTCAACTGGCTCGACGACGGGCCGCCACGTGCCATCAGCTCCGACAAGTATCGACTTCGTTTCCAGCTTGTTTCGCTCCTCCAGTTGTTTACGCACACTAAGCAGAAAGCCATCGATACGAAGACTCCTCGGCCTGGCATCCCCAAAACAGATTGGACATTTCCACTTATCGGGCTCCGAGGGCTCGAGACGTTTCGGGGATGTACAAACGTATTGTTGGCCATTTTTGATTGCCTGCTTGATTGGGCGTGTGTTCAGCCAAGTCTCAAGGTCGAAGCATTCCATGTGAGTGCACGCTGAGCCACGGGCTGGTATCGAAAATATGCTCGCGCTAAACGGGTCGGTCAAGTCTATGGAGAGCTCCGACGCTGTGATGCCACTTCGATCAATCACAGCAATTCCGTCCTCGTCTGGAACCGCATCGATTCTCTTCCTGATCTTCTCCAAAGTCTCAGCGGAATCAACCACACCTGTCGCCCAGACGTGTTTCAGGACTGCCGAGTGGCTAAGAGTTTCCACGACTTCGACCGCCAAGTGGAAGCTCCTGGCTATCTTGTCAGCAGTCGGCCCGGCCTGCATGGTCGCTACTTTGAGCTTGTTCAAGCCTTGAACCACAAAATCGGTCAGCTCCACGGGTAGATCCTTCCCGTGGTGGGTGCCTCGTCTGACGATGAGCTTTTCTCCATTGAAGTGCGGGAAGATGTAATCTGGCCAAGAAGTCTCCTTCGTGACCCAGTCCGACTCTGTGACTGGCTTGTCTGTGTTGGTCCGGCAACATCGAAGCCGGTACCGAAGTGAGCCATTTGTGTATTCGCGGACAGTAGACACCGATAGCTGACCACCAAGAGGTGGCGTCCTTTTCATTTTGCCAAGTAAGGAATGAGTCTCAGGCGCCACTGTGAGCTCGAGCTCATGGAAGTAGACTAGGCGGAACGGTTCCATAGCAAATGAGCGGACAGCCTGGTAGTGCCGCTCTGCCTCCTCGTCAGCCCGCCTCGTCCGATCAGGGCTGCGAGCCTGGGCCTGGTGCAACGACATCATAAGAGACTTCCTGTCTTGATGGGAATGCGGCCAATCACTTCGCTCGATTACCTGACCCGGCCGCGGGACAAGCGTTGTCGGGAAATGAGACAAGGTCGCGACTGGTGGCGCATTCGTCCTCACTTGTTGTGGTACCTGTGGCCGTGGATTTGGGTTGTGCCCGTAAACAATTCGAGGAGAGCCAGCAAATTGCAACGCTGACATTTGTTGATTGGTCGACGGGTACCTCTCTCTGGGCCACTGTTGCTGCGCGGCAGCCTGGTGCACGGAAACCATGTTCTGGGTATAAGGATTGATGTACTGTACGCTTTGCATGTTTTGAGCCGGGACATGGTGATTACCAAAGCTGTACTGCTGGTGGTTGAACCCGCCCTGCGCGTAAGCCCGAGGGCTCTGCATCGACTGCACCATCTGCGGGGAAGGCACAGCGCCGGGTGAGGAACTTTGCAGAACCAGTGCTGGGGGAACTGGTCCCACTTGACCGGTAACAGGCGAATTGAACACGTTCTGTGGAACGGGCGGGCTGTTCATGGTGTGATATGGCGCAGCCATCGTTGGTGAAGGTACAGGTCGCTGTGATAATGAAATCGAAGGATGTGCAATCTGAAGCGAGGGTCTCGTCGCTTGACCTGCTCGCGCAAGTTGAATTTGCTGCCGCTCATATGGAGAGTTGGGCTGGAACGCAGACTGCTGGAAGTGAGCTCGTTGCGGTGGCTGTGCTTGTGCTTGCTGATTCTGCGACCTTTGCTGTTGAATCAATAGCTGTTGCTGTTGCCGGGCATTCTCTTGCCCTTGTTGCTTGGCTGCTGCTATCATATGTTGATATCGCTGAATAAGGCCTTGATTGCGCCGCTCGAGCTCGCCCGGCTCATCGGAAGTGAGTAGGACTTGAAATATGTCACCCACTATGTGATCTTGCTGATCTTTGCGAAACCATTGGTCCATCTCTGTACCTAACTGGCCGTCCAGAACACCAAGTCTCCGTCGCGATGCAGTGAATAGAATGCTCTGCAGGACGACAGAGTAGCATTGAAGCTTGCCGATCATCTCATCCATGAGATAGGGACAGACTCGATTGAAGGATCCTTCGTGGAGCGCTGTCCAGTTGTTGGCTAGGCAGACAAGAAATGTTGCAACCTTGGAGACGGTCGGACTGTGAGAAAGGTCGGCAGGCCAGCATGGAAAGTTTGCGCACCATTCCAGATTGGACCTTGAGAACCCAGAGTTCTTCTTAAGAACGGAGTCCAAGATCTCAAATCCCATTGAAATAGTCCCCGTGTCACCAAGCAGCAAGTCCGAGACTTTTAGCGGGTTGACGGACCATAGACAGTAAAGCTGATGCAGGACAAGATAGAAGTAGTCTTGCTTGACACACGCGTCTCGTAGGATGTGAAAACGAGGCTTCTCGACGAGAGGCTGTAGAGCCTGGTCACCACCTTGTTGATCTATACGATTATCGATAATGGAGGCCAAGTCTGGGAAAGTCAGGCCGGCCGCGCCTGCCCGTGGGCTTGGTGGAACCTGACTGTGGGGAGTCAGTACTACTCCGTCGGAAGGAGTCCTTAGATTTGCGCCGTCGACACGTCTCCTCTTGCTGGCACGGCCTTCCCCAGAAGCTGACGACGCCCGCGCCCCTGCGCGTCCAGGCATAATCACTGGCGAGCCAAAGTCGTTCCCACCGTTTGCGACCTGGCCCGCATCGTTTGGCTGGGGAAGATTCGGAGGGGCCATAGCTGGAGAGGTGCGTACACCTTCGGAGGGCGTCTCGGTCGTCGCGTGCTCCAAGGCAGCGGTCTGTTCCAAGGTCCGCACCGCGGCCGCCGCTGCGGCCGCGGAGTGCGCAGGGCGGGAGTGCCAGGCAGTCTGGGGCGATAGGGAGTATTGTGCAGTCTGAGGCTGTCCGGTTGTCTGGTTCTGAGCGGTGGTTGGGACAGGACGGGTATGAGGGTTCGGGCTGTCGAGGGGATTCGACAGTGCGGGACTCGGCTCGTCGCTGGGTGCTGGCGAGGGCAGCACATTGACATTCGCAGGAGTCCTGTAGGCAACCAATGTTTAGTAGTCAGTTTTCAAAGGGCTGAGATCATGAAGGGCTGAGATCATGAAGGGCTGAGATCATGAAGGGCTGAGATCATGAAGGGCTGAGATCATCCCATTCCCGAAGCATGCCATGCAGGGGGTGCACTTGGTCACGGCCCGCACCCGAAGCCGAGGCCTCAGTGCAGCGCATGATTCACCAAGGCGCGTGCGGGTGCCTTACGTTGGGAGCACCAGAGGGAGATGCTGCTGGCTCTGTTGCGTCTGAGGTCGAGAAGGTTGAGGCTGAGGGCGCGGGCTTGGCTGGACACGAGTAGCATTTGCCATCCATGCCTTCTGTTTGCCTCCGACGAAGGCATTGAGAGTAGAGTTGGCGTGGACGACTTGCGTGCTGTAGGCGCCGTGCTGGCCCAAGCCCGAGGTCTGCGCGGGAGGACCAGGCATATTATATTGGAGGGCTCATGCAGAAATCGAGTGCGTAGTCGTAGCGGGGCGTGGTTAACTGAGGCTGTTGATGTAGGAGCGGCCGGTTCAGTCGCGGGTTTTCCGACGAGACAGGCTTGCCGTGTTGGCGAGAAAGTAAACAGGCCATACCGTGGAAACGGACCCACTAGCGAAAGCTGATGGAGAGTTGCGCTTCGAGAAGACTAGAAATCAGTCTAGCTGGCTAGGTACGGGTAGGAGGAGACTCGAGTCGTCGTTGCGGCTGGCGTCGTGGTGGTGGTGGTGGTGGTGATGAAGATGGCGGGTGGGCAACTCCTCGACTCGCACCTGCTGGACAACTTTGGGCCGAGCCCGTATTTCGGCAACAGGCAATTGTAGGGAAAGCGCGGCCGGGACCGGGACAGCCTGGCAAGTTGGAGCAGCAGGAGAGGCGGAGGAAGCAGCCAATCTGAATTTGAGTTTAAGAGACCGAAGATGCTACGATGTTCAAGGGTTTTCGATTAAAAGAAGGCACCTTTGGGCGCTGGGACCTGGGACCTGGGTCCTGTGCCAGGCAGTGGGACGTGTGACGGCAGCCATGGTAGGCAAGCCACCTGGCCGTCACAAGGACCCTAACCCTTAGCCCCACAGTCGCGTCAAGACTTCGCGAGCCAGGGACCGCCAGAGCTTCGCTCTCCCCTTTCTTTTCCTCTCCTCAGCTTAGAATATTCGTTGATAGCGCCAATAGACCCAGCTCCCATGCTGCATCTCGTGCTGGCCGTGACACTATTCTAAGCTCGCCAATTCCCTCGCTGACCGAGCGATCAATAAATACGGAACCCAACCCTCACGTCGACGCGACCGACGAAAAAAGACCTCGCCTAAGACCCAAGACCCAAGACCTAAGACCCGCGTGTTACTACATGCCCAAGAAGAAAGACTGGGGATCGACGAGTCGACAGTCAGCTCGACTCAATCCGATCGAAAACCCAGCACAGCCCGAGACAGCGGAAGACGACGCGTTTCTCGGGGAGCCAGATTCAGAGCTCACATCAGACCAGAGCGGTCCAGAAACAAAGACCCCAGAAGACCAAGAAGAGGACAACGACGATTCGTTCCAGTCCACTCTTGAAGCAGCCGGCGAGGCTGAAGAAGAAGAAGATCAGACCATTCTGCAGACAGTCGAGTCGGCAGAACCCTCAGACCAAGACCCCAGCAGACAACTTCAAAGGGAAGCGATGTCTAACTACGGCAACGACCAAGGCCAGCGTTCCTAACAAGCCAAGTAAGTCAAGTCGGCCCCCAGACTTGTCGACTTGGCCTATTTTCAGGCTATATTTGTTTGTTTCTGACGTAGATTTGACTTGACTTGTGGTATTTGACAAGTCCTACTAAACTGTCCTAGGCCTAGACTAACCTCCAGAGCTCTCTCCAGAGGCTTTACTAACTCCCATCTCTTTCCAATTGAACATACCCATCCTAGCCCAGTTCTTGAGGCATTGACAAGACTTCATCGTTGCAAAGTGTTGCCGATGCCTCTGAGAAGAGATCTGAAGCTTCGCAACGCTGAAGCACCTCTCACACTCGCTTGACATGGCAGGAATAGTCAAGAAGTCTATTGCCATTCGATACAGCCTTGGCCACTTGCCCTTTCTGCTGATCCACCACGAAATAAGGTCCTCAGCTTCCTCCCCACCTCCCTGATTAGTCTCTTCCTCAGCCAATGGCCGTGGAGGCTCTGAAAGGTAGTCCTCAATCTCGTCGATCAAGCGTGGTTGTTGGGTCTGATAATAATTGCCCTTAGTGATCCACGGAGTCTTCGTCTTCTTCGCCTGGGCATTCTGAGGAACTGGCTGAGAGCTCCCGCTTGCCCTATCCACGTATGAGTCGTCAAACAAAGCCCTGAAGTCCTTGACAATGGCCTCCATGCGTTCGGGGTAGTAGACTTCGATAAACCGTGTCTTGTGAGCTGGGTGCAGAATCATTGCCGCCCAATAGACCCCTGTCTCCTCCATCAGATTCCTGTACTTTTCCAGCTTCTTAGAGGCAAACTCAAGCGAGTGCTGTATATATCGGAGGCTTAGATCGCCGACTTGGAGCTCCTCAGTGGCTCTTGGTGACTCAGGCGGAGACGATCGGCTCTGAGGAATAGAGGAGGCTTGTCTTGGAGAGGAAATATCGACTTCGAAGTCTTGGAGGCGGGTAGGAAGTCTGATTTCCCTCTGCGAGCGCCGAGGCATCTGGGATTCGTCACCTGCAACAAATATACAGCTTTCAGCCGAATCGGAAGACCCAAAGGAAGGCTCTTCTAGATCGATCTGTGGTGTCTCGAAAGGTGTACCAACAAGGCCCTCATTATAGCGTTTTTGCATTTCCTTGAGATGGTCTTGCAAGCAACAGACTGTTGAGATGACCTCCGCAAACCTGGGTTCCCTGCCCTCAAAGTATTTGGTATACTCGATATATGGCTTCAAGATTTCGAGGATTTCCGTGAGGACGAGCCAGTCTTCGTGTTGCAAGACATCTTCTTCAGGGATCCGTTTTTCAGGTTTCTCGTCTGTCCTGCTCATAAGGTATATCGAATTCCACCGCGTATCGTTGTCTGCCTTCACCATCAAGCCCACCACGTCCTTTTCGATTAGCCAAAGCCCCAGCTCTTGCAATACATCCGCGCGGATTCGACCAGTGGTGATTGCAAGGAATTGGTCTCTCCGTTGAGAGGATCTGCGGATGAAATGGACGGCGTTGTGAAGCTTGCCAACTGGGCCATATTTCCTCCACTCTTTGAGAAGCCTCAGTTCAGTATCGACATCAAGATTGTCCTTATTATAGGCAGAGTCGAAGATTTCTGACGAAGCTCCCTCGAGGAAGGCCTTGGCAGAGAGGTTGAGTACGTGGCCAAAGCAGCGGATTCGAACCTGCCTTTCAAGTTTGACTCTTTGGTACTCAGTTAAGTGAGGCCTCAACGCTTTAAGAATGGCCCTGACTGCCGTATCGCAAGAATCTGCGTTATCAGCAGTAAAGAAGCCGAGTTTCTGGCTACGTATACGAGTGGAGGTGGTAGAGGTTTGCAATAACGTAGCTCAACGCAAATGCGTCCAGGTGGGGGGATACTATGTTTATAGTTTCACGACCAGTGGTGGCCAAAGTTCCATTCTGAGACTATTCTAGACGAATAGCAAACGGTTCTTTACAACTTCACCACCTTAACAACCCAAAACGAAACAGACAGGCGGCCATCTTCCCGCAACTTTCTCAGCTGCGCAGATATCCTCACGATTCGCCTCCAACAATACTTGCCATAACAGCGCCAAACAACACCACACCCTTAGAAGCAAAACACCACAGAACTTGAGCTAACGGCGTAGGTCGTACAAATAAAAGTGGAAGCAACTTGTCCTGCAGCCGCCGTATAAGACAGCATAGAGGGCTCACCATCCAAAGGCGGCACTGCATCGACGCAGCAGCCAACATCTTCGGCAACCAGTCGGCCACTGAAGCGAGACGAGAATCAGGCAGACCTGCCTGGCAGGAGTTCTCCACCCAAGAAGCAAGGGATCAAGCCCGCAACAGGCAGCACGACTCGAGTCCTCAGTACCATCATCCTTGCCGGGAGGAATCAAGCCGGTAAACTTGAACAGGCCGCGCTCAACAAGTTTTCCGATGAGAACAATCATAGTACCAACCTTCGACCAATCCATTACAGCTATAAGAAATTCAGAGTTTGGGCACAAGAGACACTAAGAATCCCGCACGAGGCACCGATACACCTGAGGGTTATAGGCTCATCTGGTTCCTTAGAGTCTTGCCAAGTTTGCTAAAGTATATGATAGTAAACGGTGATGATTATAGGGAGTGTCGGAGGAGCGTAGTCGGAAACTCAGAGGCCAGTGAGGCCTGAGAATGGACAAGCCCTACAGACCATTTATTAAGTTGAAAGCCGCGTGACGAGAGTTGGCATAACTGATGCGATGAAATTAGGCCGAGGCTACCAGCAAGGCAATTAAGCAAGACAGGGCTAGTCGAGCACTCACTCTCCAGCTGCCTGCGCCCCAGCGCCAGGGCGCCCACGTGCCAGGGCGCCCACGTGCCCAAGAGCAACAATTGTTCCTGGGTTTCCACTACTTGTTTACTATTCCAATTGTGCTGTGTGACAACATCAATGGCCTGTCTTACAGCGACCTTTTGATTCTGTTCTTTTGAACATTCTCTATATTACAACAACAACACAATGTGTACCATGGCCTGTATTGCTGATCAGCACTACAACTATCACGCTTCCTCTTAAACTGGCCGCGGAGAGGATTCCCATGCCTGTTTTGCGTTCCTTCCTATTCCTGCCTGGCTCGAAGATTGTCTACAAGAATTCATTGGAAGATCCTGCGAATGTGAATTACTGCATTGAATACTGGCTATACATTGGGCAGAAGGATGAGCGCTTGCACGAACCCGCCTCCGACCAGCTTCGGACTATAGAGCAGTTGGGATACGTAATATCCAGCGGATTCAAGACCAGCGCAACAACACTGGGTTTCCGGTACCTTCCAGAGCGGGAAGGCGGCGCAGTACTTGGAGACGAGAATCGAGAATTTCTTGAGAAACTATGCCGAGATGATGGAGAGAATGAGCCACCGACCTCGAAGAGCTCAAGTGCGGCCTCAGAATCAAGCTGCTGGAGAAGCTGCAGAACCTCGACCAGGAGCGAAACCAGATATGGGGTCATATATCCAACGAGTACTACGACTTTGAGTTATGCAAGTGTGGATCCTGTTGCGCTGGGGGAATGAAGGACGTAGGAAGATGAGAATTTGATATATATGTTCTTTAAGCTCTCTGGCGCTAAGAAAGTGCTGCATTGTGTTGGAGGGTCTTGTTCCACTGGGTTAACGATACTGCTTATCGTCCGGTTGCTGTGACACGTCCCATAGTCCTCCATCATAGAATACACGCTACCGCTTTGCAGACACCACCCTGGCCCAACTCTCCCATCACTTCACTGTGCCCACAATTTTGCTGACCTTATCTACAGCTAAAGATTTCGCTCATGGTCAGCGGGCTGCTGGCGTATATGGTGAATTTGTCCTGTCGAAGCGACACGCTGTAGTCTTCTCCTTGAAATTTAGTGTTCAGAAGTTCCTCGAGTTTCGACAGGTTGATGTATTGTCCCTGGATCACCTGCCCCTCTCCTCTCCTTGCGTTTCCGCCTCGTGGGGACTGTCTTCTCTTATTTCTGTGACTCTGCCTGAAGTTGCAAGTCAGAGAACTACTCAGGTATTGGACCGTCAAGAAAGGGGCATGAGCTTACGTCTGGCCCATCTCGAGATTGATGTGTTCACAAGCGAACTTTTGTATGTTGTTTCCTTGTATGTATATTGTACGACTGAAGTGGACGCTGAAGAAGGTAGGAGACCTGAGACCGGTGGAGATCAAAGTCCTGGGACCTTCAAGCCTTTAGGCTTTCTCGGGTACCTCGAAAGGGATGTCACACGGGCCCAAAGGTGGCTGAGGGGTAAGCGGCCAACCAAAAATGCAGCTATGGAAAGGGTCTGACACTGATGCCGCACCCGTGCAAGTAGCCCCTCCGGAGACACCCTCTTATCCGGCTGCAGCTTCCAGGAATTGCACAAACAGCTCATCTCACAGAATGCAAAGGAAGCTCTCGTCGGCACGATTTTGGATATAGCGCGTGGAGATTCGCATCCCCGTCAAAAGCTCCAGTGGTCACGGGCGTGCAAGGCGACAGATTGAACATCACGGTCACACAGGTACAGATCTGGCTTGTTCCCGGTCTCAAGGAGCGACTCGCTCAAGCTCTAGGTCCTCAGATTGCTCCATCTGTCCAGCCGACTTTGGGAGAATTCGCACATATCTTTGTCCAGTATTCTGACTTTGCAGATATTTGAGCCATACGGAGGACAGATATGTTTGTTGCTGCTGCTCGGCCAGAATGGACGGTACTGGGCTGAGTGAAGGGTTGTCCTGATTTCTGAACTCCGACTGATGACCGAGAACCCTTGGCTGGCCTGCGATGGGTGCAATGCTCATCACTTGCTGGGTATCACGAGCATGATGAGCACAAGTAGGCTGGAGACAATGGTTACGATGACAAGGACTGCAGAACCATCATCACCACTCGTGTGATCGTACAGAGGTGCCGCGGTGTATATTGTCAAAAGTTTACGTGCCGGAACAGCTACGTTACCGGTACCAAAAGGATCGAGCGCTAGCACATTGCAGATCTTGATAAGGACCGTCCTCCTGCGCAGTCATCCCCGGTATGCATGGGAAATGCAATGCTGCGCCATGCACCCGCCTGAGTAGTCCATTCAGCCACCCTACTTTGCCTAATATGGTACCCAAACACCAGATGATGCTGAAAAAAAGGTTGTACACTGTTAGGTGCTTCTCCTTGTTCCAGAAACTTCTCTACACGTTCCCCTCTGTGGCTCGCTGTCTACTCCTGAGAAACTTCGGACTGTAATAGATCATTTGCGGCGGAGAATCGGCGATGAGACCCAGGCATCATTGATCCTTGATCGACTTTGCCGCATAGTCTTTGGTTCGTCAGGCTCAAGAACTTGAGGTGCCAGGAGAAGGATATTCGCATAGTGTGGACAGTTATCTGCCTCGCCAAGGAGACGGCGAACCTGATGGAACAGCCGTTTATGTACCCAGACGAAGCTTTTCAGCTTCCTCGCCCGCAGGATGTACTGTGAGTATGACCGTCAAGCTCAGATTTACAATACTGACTAATGGCACAGTGGCTTACCTTCTCCCCATGGGTTGATGCGTAAAATTGCCGGCCTTGTCAAGAGTCTTTCCATTTGACTTGGCCACTGGGGCAGCTTTTATGCCGGCCATAAATGCGGCTTGCCACGGTTGAGTCTGCAGTGAATCTCCGATGCACGGTATCTTTTCACCGTCAAATTTGTTTTGAATCGTATGTGTAAGGAGAGCTGATTGTGGTGAACGGGGAGGTGTAGGAAGCAGGTCGAATTTGGCATTGGTATTATGGACCACTTTGTCGGCCCGCGGTGGACCGGTCTTCTTCAGAGTTTTCTTCCGGGGAGGTGTCTTCTTGTTCCGCTGCGGCGGAGTGGCTTGGAACCTCGCTTAGTAGCTTACTTTATTGTGCTGAAAAATCAATATTGTCATTACTGTGATTCAGTAACATTAATCGGCCAATTTATCTCCTCTACTTCTTGCTTTTTTTGCTGCATCCTAGGGCTTGTGAAAGCCATACTGGAACAGTTCCAGTGGAACTGGGCCGCTGACAACACCCGCCTCAACGAGTCGGCCATCTGGGGCGACAAGCGACGTCCCCAACCATGCTAACAACAACACAATTACAATCTTTGAGCCGGATGTGATCTGCCACATCAAACCACATGGAGCCTACTTGCTTCGTCTCATCGGCAGTAGCATATTCTTCCCCTTTGTCTTCCATTCGAAAATCTCCAGAAAACTTTCTCACTTTGACAATCAGCGCCTTCCCATCTTTGATGAACCCGAGATCCACGGCCCTTGGGACCTTGAGACCTCGGTTCGCATCTAGGATGAAATCAATACCTCCAGGGTATGCCATCCAGGACCATGATGGCACAGATCGATTGCTGTAGGAAATATCGACAAGACTCGGCGTATGCGATTTCTTAGTCACCGAGAGGCTGAATGCGGCTCTTTAAGTTCTGCGAAGGGAGGGCGAAGACCGATATCTACGGATTGACGACCTATCCATCAACAAAAGGACGACAATGCTGCTTGTATACATGAAGCCCGGTCGGCTGAAGAATAAGTAAATTTTAACGCCAATATCCTGCACATTAAGAAAAGTTCCACGACGAGGCTAGGAACCACATCGCTGCCATTATCTCACAGCCAAATTGACCTCTACGGGCTCCTGTCCATGCTAATTTTGTTTTAACTAAACCTTGGCAGAGGAGTTGGCGTCACTGACGACATTTCTTGCCGTGCATGTTCCGCTTCGTGCATTCCGAACATGGGGTTTCATTTGCTGTACGTTGATTTGTGCACGCGACGCCGCGCTTTTTGCATTCCGCACATGGACTCTCGCTGTGAACATTACATTCCTTCTTGTAGAAGGAACAATGATCGCACCTCTTGGTGTGATCACTTCTCGTTCCGTAAGCCAGCGAGTTGCCCGCCTTAATAGCTGCTTCTGCGCTTATAAAACATGGCAGGAGACTATCATGTACGGCGGCCCTGTCCCCGGAGTGAGTGATGGTGAGATGTCCTGGATCATCGGTAGGTATGTAGTTGTAAAAGACCAGTCCGTCGTTCACGTCGGAACTAGGTGGCATAGTGATGGCCCGTGATTGACGGGTACGCCCAAGCCATGGACGACGCGGCCCGACGTGACCACCCGTTGGTGCTGGATGCCTTTCAATATGATCGCCAGAGCTTGACGGACTTCCGTCACTGTGAATGTCGGCAGTCATCGATATTGGGGGTGGGGCATCGAAGGCCGACTCGGCTGTAACTGAGTTGTCGCCGTCCAGACCCGGCCAATTGAGCTCCTCACCCTGAGCATCTATCGAAGTAGCGTCGATGACACCTCTGTGATCCTGGCCCGTCTCTTCCGTGACGAGTTGCTTATATGATGTGTCTGCGGGCGAGGTATGATCCATTCCGATAACTCCGCTCAGTGTAAACAGCGCTGTAATTATCCGCCGACGCCTGTCTGGGAGAGTACTGCACCAAGGGTTCAGCATTCTGCTCGCGGCTGTTGCCAATTACTAACAATGACGATTTTGAGCGCGATGCCCTCTCTTGGTAATGCGGCATGATTTCTACCGACTTTGGCGCCATATGCGTGGCTAACGCCGAGTAATGATCCAAGCTCTGCCAGTCCGGGGATTCCTCTTGTCCCATTTCAGCGACGGAGGAACCTACGCATCTTGAATCCTGCAGCTACCCTGGCCCAAACAATTCCAGGCGTTGACCGCTGGGCGTGTGTCGCTTGGTGCGTCTTCCACAGGATGACGAAGATGACTTGGATGCCCGCGTGATCCTCTTTCGGGTGGTGGTGGATGTTCGTTTCGTCGATTCGGGCGGCGGGGCGTTAGACCTGATGTTTCTCCCAGTCTCGTACAAGGCGTCCGAATCCTCGTCCAGCGAGGGTCCGAGCCATTCGGGATCAGCAGCAAGGGGGTAACCAGAAACACGGTCGTCATATTGAGAAAGGTATTGCTAAAGAACAAGTCAATTAGCGATGGCTCGCGCAACCGGATAACAGAGCATACCTCATGTGGCAAGATGCGCAATGTCTCTTGCTCTTCCTCTCCCTGCCCTCCAGGAGAGACATAAGCAATTGCTGGCCCATATCCTGCAGCGTAAGAAGCCGGCGTTGGAGTTGCGGAACGGTCACCGGATGACGTAAGAAGCCGGGAAGTTTCTCGCAAGCAGGCTGCTGCTGAATATCGCGCCTCTGCCTCGATAACCAACATGCGTTGCAAGATGTCAATCAGGCCTTCTGAATCCCAACTGCTCGCTTCTTCAACGATCTTTCTACACCACCTCTTTCCAAACCCGGAACCAGGATGCGGGAGACTGTATGCAAATCGCAAGATGACGACGCCAAGAGACCAAATATCGACGGCTTTGGTATATGCTTGTGGTACATCATCGTCTTGTATCTCGGGCGGACAATAGGTCTGCGAGCCGCAAAATGTCTTCAAGCTGCCCACCTTGGACAAGCCAAAGTCTGACAACTTGACATGGAGATAGTCGGGGTTGGTATCGCGATACTTAACGAGAATGTTTTCTGGCTTGATATCCCGATGTATAACCGGTTGTGGTAGTCCATGAAGGTATGCTAAAGCCGATAAGCTCTGGTGAAGTATTGCCCAGCACTCCTCGTGGAGGAAACGAGCCCTGCGATGCTCGTCTTCGAGGTTTCCGAATGGCATGTATTCTAGAGCCAAGAGGGGCACTGGCTCTTTCTCCCAGAAACAAAGCCGAACGATGTTTATCTGATGAGACGTCAGCACATGACTTTCGCTGGAGGAGGGGTCGTTCTTTGCCTACGTGCGAGATACTTCTCATGATATCGATTTCCTTCTCCCAGGCCTTCCTGTCATACCTCCTCTCGGCTGGCTTCTTACAGGCGTATTCCTCCCCGGTGCTGACATTCCAGTGATGGCTCACAACCCCGAACCCTCCTTTGGCGATCCGCCCTCGCGGGAGGAGGATCCGATTTTTGACGGGGGTGTGGGCCCCGGTGTTGCGCTCTGTCTCGGGACCGCTCTGGAAGCCGAGACAATGCAGGAGCTCTTCAGCCGCTGCCGCTCCTTGGCGGAATCGCTCGACATTATCGATGTACGCAGGCGAAGTTATGTCATGGCGAGCGACGACGATCCGGAACTTAAGGCCTTCGTGCGGCTGCACGATGATCTTTTTGGTCTTATCCGTGGCTCTGAACCCGTCGATGATCCAGTCGAACTTGCTCCGCAGCTCATCTCCTTTGTCATCGTATGTGACGGCGGTTCCAAATGTGGAGCCCAGGTCTCGCACGATGAGGCGATGATATCCGTCTTCGAACTTGTTCTTGTACGTCAGTGCGAAATGGCGCTTGCTGATGCCTGGTATCTGTGGGAGAGCGATATCGCATGTGTTATCAACTCCAAATACGAGTCCCAGGGAAGTTCGTGGGACGTCGCTAAACCTAAGTTCAAGATAGGGTAAGGTGTCCAGATTATCGTCTTTGTTCGCGTTTCTCTCGGGAGGCTCCGTCGATTCTCGAGCGCCTCGACTCCAGTGGATCTCCGGTGGTTCCTGCGGAGCAACCCTGGGAGGCATGTATTGCGAACTAGCCTCGATCGTCGCTTGTGCATAGCGGTACTCGAGGTCCTCGTAAGGATACACCCAAGCGATTAGGTCTGTGTCTGCCATGGTCGAAATACGTCTTGCTCCGGAAGAGAATGGGGCAAAGGAGTGAGGTGAACATGGATCGGGATTGTGGCCGGCGTTTATGGCACATAAGACTGTGTTATGCCCATGGGCACCACCAAAACCCAACAAGCTCACTGAGGCCAATGAAGCCGTTTCCCCGCACGCTCTGCCAGGCAACCAGGGTGGATAAGCGGCTCAGCGTCGATTCTATTAGTTGAACCGCAAAGGGCTTGCAGTCGCTTTGAGGTCTTCACGTACGGTACTTCATTTCTGTCGTTCCGGGCCAGCAGGTCCATGTACTCTCGTGCAATTACATGGCGTCCAACCAAAAAGTGGGTCGACTGATGACCAAATTTCGAAACAAGACCCCGCCACCGCGTCCATCCCTCACTGATCAATTATCCTATTTTGCTCAGCTTTACGGACGACAACATGGCCTCCACTCAAAATTCATCTCGAAGAGTTCTGGCTCGTGTCATCGCTGCTTATAGCGACGTCGAGCTTGACCAGTACTTGAAAAAATGCCGCCTTCAAGGCGGGGGGGCTACGGTCGTCGATGTCGAGGACCCGGAGAATCTGCCCGAAAGTTTCATTCAGCGACTGAGGTAAATGGCCTTTCTCCCTTCCAACATCCCGTCCTTTCCGCTAACAACTAAACAGAGATCGAGCACAGCACACAAGCGACGCGACTCAGTCCCGCCCGATTGACCTCGACCAAGTTACCGCTCGATTGCTCGCAACCACCGGCAATAACCCATCGCCGCGACCTCCGTTTGATCCACCCGAACACCTACGCCATCTGTTTGCCCCACCTGGCCGAAGCGGTTCTCCCACACCGCCACCAATCCCCAGAGAAGAGACCGAGAGGGTTCGTTATAATGAACTTGTTCTTGCCGGCGGCCGGCCACTTTACCCGATCGATCTCATCGACGACGTTGTTAAAGATCCGTTCGCGCACTGGGACATGTTGCGGCCTTGGGTAGCCTATCCTCCTAGCTTCGATCCCGATCCTATTACCGACCCTGACGTCGATCGGAGTGTTTTTGGGAACCAGATGTGCCATTGGAGAGATTTCCGACGATGGCAAGCACATAACAGAAGAGAAGGACGTCCTCGCTATGTGGGCGTAGATTCTTACTTTGTGGCCGCAGACAGGGCATACAACGACTTTGTCTGGTACTTTCGGCGCGGATCCCCCAACTATACCGAGGCAGCCAAGAAGCTCCTAGCGCAGTATGACTTTACGCGGCCATTCCAGCTCCAAGACGACCCGAAACAACAGGACAAGCTCACGACCTGGATCGAATATCTTGGCTATGCGTGCGCTGTACACTGCCGGTATACTCGCGTCGTCGAGAAGCTCCAGCCAGACTACGACACAGCCTGGAAGGCACTTGTGGACTCGAAGGTGTTAAAGCCGTCCGAGACCGAGGAGTATATATGCGATCTCGAGTCCGCGTTTCAGCATCAGAGTGAAGAAGACCAGGCCCAGAAGGCCGTGAAGTCAGCCGAAGCGGCCCTGGTAGCTGTACAGAAAGCCAGCCGTGATCCACGGGGCTCTCGTCTTACCCCGTCGGCGCGTTTAGCGACGGCCCAAACCAGGCTGGACGCGGCAAAGGAATCGCTGAAGTCGATCAAGAGGCGAAACGATCTTACCACAGACTTCAGCAGGGCGGCACGGAATTACCTAATCGTGAAGGAAGATGCCGACCGGCACCGCGCCAAGCTGCGGTGGATCTTGGAGCAAGTCCCTTTGATCGAGGCTGAGTTGAAGGAATCCAAGGCGGCCGTGGCCCGGTCGCACACGGGGCGTGGCACGAAGAGAAGGCTCAGACACGATCAGGACGACGAAGTCACAAACGACCGAAATCCCCAAAAGCGGAGGCTCAGTGACGAAATCCGTTCGCTCACAGACGGCAACGCTAGGTTTCCCGGACCGGCAAGAGAGCCATCTAAGCACAGTCGACGCGATGACGCAGCTGATGATAAACAACCCTCGAAGCGGCTACGCACGCGCAGCGGCGGAGTCACAAAGGCTCCCCTTCGGGACCAAAGCGTTACTCACAGAAACACTCGATCCCGAGGGTCTGCGCCAACACCTGGAAAAGCATCGATATTCGATCGCCTGCCGAATCGACTCAAAAGAGTGCCTGGAGCGCCGGACCATCCCGGCAAGTGCACGCGCAGCAGCCGACGACTTGCTGGAGACCCGCCTGAGTTTGGCATGGTGCGAGAACGGCGTGGGGCATTGCCACTCTACGAACGCTACCCGCAACCGCCTTCACGAAGAAGTCAACAACTGGTCAAAGGTGCGAAGCCGCAAGGTATTTCGAAGTCTAGGGTGACAAGGACAGACAGCGCAAAGAGATTAGCAAAGCGATTGAGAGACTGAGTTGGCGTATCTACCACCTCTCCTTCCTCATCGCCGACCCCCCCCTAGTCTGCAAGTGTGAACGGGTCACCAGCGTCTTCCAACTCCCGGACCCGACCGCCATCACTCGGCCTCTCGAACCTGCTGTCGGCAACTGGCCAGGTTTCAACCATTGGTCCGATGACGTAGCGCAAAGGAGAAGGACGAAACGAGCACGTCTTGATGGTTCTCTCCAATGAACCTAGACGGGCAACGTCGGATACACCGAGAAGGGCAATGGCATGGTCCGGGAGGTTACGCCATAGGTCACAACGCGGTACTGCAGTCAACCGCGCAGGGTCACCATCACTGCCTTTGGCTAAATGAGTGATCCATGAGGAGATCTATGCAGGAGAGCTCGGCAGCGCAAGGCTCGGACCCACTACACTGCAAATCCACGTGGACCACAAATAAGTGGCCCATCTCTATTACATCCACCTGTCAGCCCTCAGATTACGTAATAATCCACTACACTTGGACCTGAAAGTGGATGTAATGGAGTGGATTTAGGTGGATTTAGGTACAGGGATATTCCCTGACCCTGTACGGTTCATAGTACTTATTTTTGTATATAGTTGCCTATTAAATCGAGGTACCTGGACCCAAGTTAGCCGAGGTCGATCACCCCTACAGCTAATCTTATAACATTATACGAGAAACTACCCCTATTGAGCGCGTTTTCTACAGATTTCCTGCTTTGTTTTTGCCAAAAACTTTTTTTTTTGACGATGTCAGCCAGCCAGCCAGGCCAACCAGGCCAGCAGCAGCAGCTCGAAGACCGTCTTTTTCGCCATTTCAGAGGCTGGAATTGGTCAGAACGCGCTCGTGATACTAGCTCTTGGCTGTGGGACTTTGGCTATGATATTCAACGTCATGGCTTACGCAAATGGGCTTGCAAGTACTGTATCCTCGGAAATCGTCCCATTATCGCGAGTTTTACCTCTTCAGGTCTCCAGAACGCGGCAAATCATCTATGGCGTGAGCACAAAACACCAGCACCAGAGGGAGAGAAAAGGAGCACAGCACAGCTCAAATCCGAAGGCGCACTGAAATCGAACCAGCCAACTATTGCATCTGTTTTGAAACTGGACGTCAACAAGCCTACGGAACAGAATATCGCGAATAGCTTCATCTCACGCTTTGATAAGCAACACTTTCAGCGTATGCTAGTCGAGCTAATCGTCAGTAGCAACCAGTCATTTTCCTTCGCCGAGAACCCCATCCTCCGAGAAATCTTCGACTATTTGAGTCCCTCCGTTTCGATCCAACGCGCCAACTTGAGTGCCAGGGCTGTCCGATATAAGATCATTCAAGAGTATAACCGCCAAGCAGAGGGTTATCGAGGTGCTGAGGAACTCCCCTGGAGCGCTTCATATCTCATTTGATGGCTGGACGTCTCGAAATAAGCTTGCCCTCTACGGTATTGCTTGTTTTTTCAGAGATGAGAAGAATCGGCCATGCAAAATCATGATCGGGGTTCCAGAGGCTCATCGTCACTTCGGCTCAACGATCGGTGGGGAGGTTCTCGACGTCCTACACACTCTTGGCGTGGGCCCAGAGAAGATTGGCTATTTCACGCTCGACAATGCTGAAAACAACGATACTGCAATGGAGGTCATAGGTGCTGAACTTGGGTTCGATGGCCGACTACGCCGAGGACGCTGTATTGGCCACACAATTAACTTGTCAGCCAAGGCGCTCTTATTTGGCAAAAACACCGACGCGTTCGAGCACCAATTATCAGGCGCAGAAGCGTTATCTGATGCTGAATACGCTCGATGGCGCAAAAGAGGACCAGTTGGCAAGTTACACAATATCGTAGTTGATGTGCGTATTAGCCATCGGCTGATTTACTTATTCAAGGAGGTCCAGAGGGTAAGCGGTTTTACTAAATCCTGTTCGTCTCATACTAATTCCATATATCTAACAGGACGAAATTAATCGCGCCACCACCCTTAAACTCCGATCGAAGAAACCAGTCAAGCTAATTATCGATAACGACACGCGTTGGCTGTCACAACTCTACATGATCCGCAGGGCTCTACGGTTGAAAATCTCTATCGAACTCCTACTGATCAAGTATAAGGCGCAATGGGAGGACGAAAATCGGTCTAAAAAGACTGGCCAAGTGACACAAGCCAAGTTGGCGAGAAAACCACGCATCCTCCGAGACGAGAATCAGCTAACGGACAGAGACTGGGAGGTTCTTTACCATTTGGATATTCTGACTGTTTTTGAGACCGTGGTGAAGACGCTTGAGGGTGATGGACACACCCGCAGGCGTAAGCAAGGCTGGACTGGCTCCTATGGCAATATCTGGGACGTGGTGCTTGGCTATGAGTTGCTGCTTAACACACTGGAAGAATATAAGCAGCTTGCTGCTGACTTTCCTGATCCAGAGCACTTCCGCATCGGAATCAACCTTGCTTGGGATAAGCTGGATGAATATTATCGGCGGCTGGACGAGACGCCCATCTACTATACGGCTATGGCGCTCCATCCAGCCTATCGTTGGGACTGGTTTGATGAAACGTGGGCTCATGAGCCTAGTTGGGTTGGAGGGGCAAAAGGGGTGGTCGCCGGCGTCTGGCTGTCCGGTTACGCTCATCTCGGGGTTGGGGCCAGCAGCGGCAGGGGCGACGACGAGCCTCCAGCAAAAAAAGTTCGGTTTTTCAACCCCTTCGAGAAGAACAGCCGTCTGCCAAGCTCAACACCAGCCTCCGCAGCAGCTATTGTTGGTGACGAGTACCAAGCGTGGCAGACGGATCGTGACGTCAGCGACGGCAACGTTCGTGATCCAATTGGTTACTGGATCACTAAGCAAAGCAGATATCCTCGATTATCCAGGATGGCCTTGGACTTCCTGACAATCCAGCCGATGTCAGCCGAGTGTGAGAGGTTATTTTCAGCTGCTGGCAAGATGGTCTCGGGGTTGCGTACGGACCTAGATGCTGAGATTATCGCCATTTGTCAGGTTTTACGCTCTTGGTACCGTGCTGGCATTATCAAGGACCTGGATCCATTGCTTAAGTCGCACCTTGAAAGTAAGCTGGATGGCGGTTGTGGGACTCTAGGCGACGACGAGCTGGCGCTTGCTGAGTCAAAATGGCTATTGGAGGGCGAGGATAGCGCCAGCGAGGTTGACGATTCATCACAGCAGCAACAGGCTGAAGAGTTAGTGTCAACCTCTGAAAGTGAGGCTGAATAGGCGTCGACGAGGTTGTGAATAGCCTCAAAAATCCACTTATAAATCCACTTATAAATCCACGTGTGTACATCCATTCCACTCCGGTCGAATATGTGCTACATCCACTACGTAATTGCTAAAAAATCGTACATCCACTCTACTTGGTCCAAAAGTGGAGTGGATGTAGTGGTTCCGACCCTTGATTCAACTTGTACAGACTTCCGTCCCGCATCATGATCCAACTTCGCCTCCCGCTTATACTCTTTGCTCTAGTTTACATTTACCTTTGTTGGGTCACAACGGACTTTGTCCAAATATTTCAGGACCTTGAAAAAGCCCTTTACAATCAAGCGACTGATGCTGTTGCCCGTACGTCTATTTCACTTGGAAAGAACAACATGTGCAGCACAGCGATCTTGTGCATCAGGACTATTCTATCGGCTATTTTCATACCTTTAACCAGATTCAGCCCGGATTCAACACAGAGGTTTTAACAACATATAGACTACTGCTAACAATACTTCGCTTCGTCATAGTTACAATCAGGTAGTTCCTTACCGATCACAGCAATCAGTCTGCTGCTCCTCCTCGAAGATGCATGGTTCCCACATCTCGGGTTTCAAAATCAGAAGCGGGCGCAGTGAGGTTGGTAGCGAGTTCCTAAGTAAGTGAACGCTATAGTGGAAGGTGAGGCAGCGAGCTCACACCAATGTTTTATGATTCATCGACGATCCAAGACGACAAGATAACAATGCGGCTGCACAGAAGAACTGTAAAAGACTTTGAAAATCACAAAACTGTTCACAAACTTTCAACCTTAATAGTGAGTGCGCAAAGTGCCGCGCTTTTTACTCTGTTTGATATTCCTGGCGAAACAAGCCTCCTCTTTTAAATAAGTGGGGCGGTCGTCGCGTCGCGCATGCTTTTTTTTCCCGCTCTTTCCATGCCGGCGTGCCCGCAACTCGGATGGATGGTGATACAGTGGTACATACATGTAACGGCGAAAACCTCCAGAGTGGGCGTGGAGGCCTGACAACCAGAGAATTTTATATGCTCTTCTTTTATGTCTTTGTTCACAAGATACGAAAAGTAGTATGTTGCAGGGAGTGCGGTGGGAGAGGGAGAAAAAAAAGTCAACTACACTTGATAGTGCATAGCAAAAAACACAATGCATATTAGAAAAGGTCTATGCCCGGGGGCTTGGTATTGCACCATGGTCTCCGATTGACCTGCCGAACGATGGCTGTGCAGTTGGGTTTTCCCGAGTCCAGCAACTCCTCGTATATCATGTTCCGTATTTCTATCCACCAGGAGGGCAGTCAGTCAGCCGTAATTACCCCATGCAAGCACAAGCACTCACCGAGGGGCAGACGAATGAAACCCCTAGTCATGTTCTTCTCCTCCCAAAAGCAACGTTTTTTATTACTATGTTTGTGAAGAAGGAATCTTGAAATCCGTTGTCTAAACATGTTTCTCACATCCAACCAATGGCTGACGCTGCATACCTCCTGTTCATGAGGGAGTTGAGACATACCCCGCCGGACCCATCGAAGCATCGGCTTTTCCGACCGCATTATCATGTCCGCTGTGGGGAGCATCGGGAGCGACGATGAATATGTGAGTACGAAATCATGACTGGATCGTGGAGCTATGTGTGCACTGCTTATAATGCCAAATCTCCGTGCCCAATGGCAGATGGGACAGAGCCTTCTGATTTCTACGGAGTCGAAATCGTTGGGAAACTCGTCGCAGTGGTGGGCCGACCACACTTGTTGACATTCCCCTGCCGACAAGAGATCAAGTTGTCGTTGATCTTTGAGCAATACCCATAACTCTTGTAGCTGAGGAAGATTATGAAGGAATGTGTGGTTGTTGGTTATAGACTTATAGATAGCAATCTTCTGGAAAGGAAGGAAGTTTGTCCTTAAATGACGAGTAAGACGATTAATTCGACCAGTGATGTAAAAGACATCGTGCGCAAAATTCACGGCTAGCCGATGATTTTGCTCCCTATACGAGCAGGGTCACCCTAGTGCCGAGGACGGTTTTGGACTTACTTCCGCGTCTTGAATGCCACAACAGGCTACCATGAGGCAGAATCAATATCACAAGTCCGACGGGCAACCCAGAGAGACCAGCTGTTTACTGCGCCGCGATGTGATAAATACGCCTTGGCCACACACACTGCCACCAGCCAAATCAAGGCAGCAACCTTGGAATACGAGGCCACCGTGCCATTTGTGCATATACGCTGTGACTGACAAGGCTTTATGGAGGGCGACGGATTGGTGAGGACGCATCGCCGAGAATGCCTCGACACCAAGTGCCTTGTTGCTGGCCGAACTAAAGACCAAAATAGAAGACCCTGCAGCTCACATGCCACATAGGCATCCGTTTTTAATCTGTGACTTATCACGGCGGGTTTTCAGTAATGCTACTACCGAGAATATCGCTCTCGGCAGTCTGTTCGTCCTCGGCGATATAGAATAAAGACTGGTATGTATCTTCAAGCTCTAGCCAGTCCACATCACCCAGCTGATCCTGGCGAACTTTACGTATGGTTTCAGGCTGATTGAGATGCTCTAGAACACGGCTGTTGATAAAGTAGAACGCCTCATATCAGCGTTCTCGGGCAACAGTCGATTACGGGCCTTCGAATGGATGAAATTGATAGCCGAAAACGATCTCTCGGACGGCACAGAGTGTACCTGGATGACGAGGAGACACAATGGTCACAACTCGATCACTAGCTTCCTGGAATATTTAGGCGGCGCGACAATTCTCGCCTCGCGGTACTCTCAAATGTCGCCAGATCGTATTAGATCTGGCGGGCGAGGTCCTGCACCAAATCGAGTATAGTGGTGTGCGTGCTGTTCGTGGGGCGGAGAGGCCAGCTAGGGTGTTTAAAGCAAATGTACAATTTCAAACCGAGCGAGCAGCATCATAGACTGGTCTCTGTTGAGGAGTGGAAGTCTAGGTACTCAAGAATCTCCCATCCTGCTTTGAATCCCACCCTTAGAACGAAGGATATGTCCTGTTGGTCGTTATCTGGCACCAGTGCAACTATACTGTTCGTCCGCCGCTGATCAGATTCCGCTGCTTTAGTATCTCTGCTTCGCTCCCAGCACCACTGGCGACTAGTCTGCATCGCTAGAAGCAAGGCTGAGTTAGGCAAAACGCCACTGAGTTTGTCACCGCGCCCTTCGAGAAACTGGAAAACAGTCCCTAGCGTATTATTAGTATAGTGGAGTGTGAGTCACATGTGCACCTACGATTTGGATCAGTGTCAGGCGCCGCGTCGTTGCAATCCAGCTTTGGAAGAACCAAGCTCTCGGGCTTGAGAACTAAAGGCTCAAGGTCATCAGATGTGTCTGGGAAACGTTGTCTTTTCCTGGACAGCTCCGGGAGTAAGACTAGGGCAATTAGCGTTGTGTCTGGCCACTGTTGCTGAGATGAATTGGGCAGAAATACTCTTCATGGCTTGGCTGTTCGCTGTGATGTATCCGCCACAGATCTCATTGAGAAGACCTATTATATCGTCTCTAGTCTCGTCGAAGATATAACAATCGCCCAATGAATTAGGAAATAAATCTGTGTATATCTGAGATAGACCATTCTTCTTGATGTTCGTTGTTTGGCCTCATCTAATAATAGCGGCGCCGCTTTCCTGATACCATTTGTGTGATAACGAGGATGAAGAATCGTAGCCGCTAAGTAAATCGGGTAGCTTCGCAACCTCTTCTTGTATTTGGCCACCAAATATAAAGCCTCTTGGATCGAGACCTGGAGAAAGAGAGTGCCTTTAAAGCCATATTTAGCCTCTTATTGCTTCTGCCGCCACAATATGCCCCGCGATATAGATATATCAGACTCTTTAGCCTCCTTTTGTTGCTGCCGCTGGCGCGATTTAGGCCGCGATGATGACTGTAATGATGATAATGGGGAGGCTGCTGCTGCTGTGGGGATAACCTCTGTACTGGAGGCTGTGATCTCGTCAAGAATTTCTTCTTCAGCATGTGTCTCTTTGCCACCAAATCGTTGAAGCCATACGCGTAGGTGCTGTTCCAAATCCCATAGCGAGGAGAAGGCATCGTGAATCGCCGCACTGTTACCTTCGTGAAGCTTCGTATGGTACAGAAACGGTTGAAGAAGATCGCGTACCGACTCAATCACTCGCCATTCTTGAACAGAGAGAGGTTGTATATCCTCACCCGCATCAGCGCGTTTCTGGGTGTAATAATCGACGGCCTTGCGCAACTTCAACAGCCGATCTAGCTCCGCCGCATCCGAATTCCATCGTGTATCGTTTGCCATCTTGACGCTGAGCCCAGATATATCGCCAGTCTGTGGCTCCGTTGGGTCCGTAGGTCGCGGGGGAGGCGCCATCGCGAAATCCATCGCCGTGGGTTCAGCTTGAGCCTCATCGAAAAAGGCGATAGCTTCGTTACGGTCTACTGCTGCAGGGGCGAACTCTGGGTTGGTTGTGAGGGCTTTGAACGATTCGAGGCGAGCTTGGCTACCCTTAATGAAGACGACGATCTTATGGGCATGGTAAAGAGGGCTTGATCTCTTTCGCCAGTCTTTCAACTCGGCCTCACAGCGTTCCCGTTCCTACACGTGTAGGCATTACCAGTTAGCACGTGATATCGCGATGGGTTCGCGGGGTTGCCTGCCGACGAGGCAGAGCCTCAACTTACCACTGGGTCTTCAATGCTCTCCGCGTTAACTACCTTCCTTCCATCGCCAGCCAGAAAAGACTTTACGATGAGATTGATAATATGGCCCCAGCAGCGGCAGCGCCTTTCGATCTTGACCTTGTCGGCTGCATCGTCGCCAAGATTAAGGAGCTTGCGAAAGAGAAGCCGGGTAGCCATGTCGTTGGTTTCGTCGTTGTCGAAGGTAAGCCAGCCCAACAAATCTTGAAGGCCATAATCGCTGATAACCTGGTGTAGGTGATATTGAAGGTTCTCGCCAGTGTGCCTACCGTTGACGACCCTCAGCCCAATCAAGCGGTTCCTCACATTATAGTCAAGATCCACGAAATGCGCAACCACGGCTACCAACGCCTTGCTGTTGGGCGAAGTCCACAGATCAGCAGACAGATGGATCTTGGACAGAGCGGTGCTGTGAAGCTGTCTCTTCAGGGCATTGAGGTTCTCCGTAAAGGCTTCAACTAGCCACTTCATCATCGTGGTGTCGCTTTTCGGGAGGATCTGATCGGTAAACGTGGGATTCCAGACGTGTAGCAGCTGACGGAACTGGGGCGCCTCTAATAACGAGATGGGCAGGTCACAACAAGCAACAAGCTCTGTAATGGCCTTTCTCGCGAGATTAGCGGCAGCGAGGGTTGGTGTATCACTATTAGCTGTGGCAGAATGAGGGAAAGGAACTGGGTGCTGTGAGTGAGTAACGAGGTCGTGATGGTCTGTACGCCTCCTCTTCCTGCTGTCACGGCCAGCACGAGATGCAGCATGGGAGCTGGGTCTATTGGCGCTATCAACGAATATTCTAAGCTGAGGAGAGGAAAAGAAAGGGGAGAGCGAAGCTCTGGCGGTCCCTGGCTCGCGAAGTCTTGACGCGACTGTGGGGCTAAGGGTTAGGGTCCTTGTGACGGCCAGGTGGCTTGCCTACCGTGGCTGCCGTCACACCTGCGACCTAACTCTGCTGGGCTGACATTACACGGTCAGCCCCTCTAATAAAGTCTTTCAGCTTCCCAAATCGGTGGCCGTTGTTATCACTGCCCTCGAGATGATTTAGAGCAGAACTGGTTGTGATATTCTTGCCGCTTTTAGTCTGATACAACGTGTGCTGACGCTTCTCATCACAGGGACGGCAAAACCACCACTCATCGCCAGTCTTTCTGACACCGTCGGGGTTCTGAATAGCCTCTAGCAGCTTCTCCCCGAAGTGCCAGATGCCAGACTGTGTTGAAGAGCTCTTCCGTTTCGGCTGGGGGTCTGGCATCCATCTGGCGGCTACAAACTGATGGCGCCGGCCTTTGACCGTGATACGTGGGAGGTCTTTGAGGGAACCAATAGCAAAGCGAGCTGTCGCGTCGTGAGTGTCAATTTGGCTCTGGATGGATTGCGAGGAAGGCTGACGAGGCTGGCCAAGCAGCGAAAGGGCGTTTGTAGCCATGATGATGCCTACAGTACAGGTACACTCGATGATGAGACGCGACGAAGCCTAAGATCAGAGGACGGCTACAACAAACAGCTCAACTGCAGAAAAGCTGACAGATTTGACTCCGGATTCCGGGGGAGGGGGCCAAATCGGGCTAACGATCGACATAGGTTTCGGAGCAAAACAACAAAAATGGGCTCACGATCCTCAATACAGTGGGGCAAACAGAGTCACATGTGGGGCCGCCAGGTTAACGTCCATTTGTTTGGTTCGTTTGCAAGTCATTTGCATATAAATGTCCCTTGTTTGGCTTGCTGAAATGTCGGGCTTTGCGACTTTCATTTGGCAAATGACTTGCAAAGGCTTGGTTTGCGTGGAACGCTGAGCAAACACGTTTCGCCACAAAGCCTAGTTTCCCTGCCGTGAACTTAAGTCTAAAATCTTTTTTTTTCTTTTTATATTTTTATGACTCTTTCCGTTTATCTCTAATTTCTAAAATGAAAGTAAGCAGCCACTTTCCCTAATCGTATAACGAAATAGTAAAGAATCGTATTCTATATTTAAACGTCTCTCTCACTATATATATCCCCATAAGAAACACTTACTAGCGTATTTCCTGCGAACCTAACCAGTGTTCATTTATTTACGCTTTGTCCCATGCCATCAGAAAACCGACACACAAGATGGACTCACCGACTTCGACCATTGTAATTAGTCCAGCCAATTCGTGGTCCTCCGGCTGCAGCTCGGCCTCAACCTTGCTAGAAGATACCGACTTTCCATCTAACCTTGGGTTGGACATAAATCAAAATCAGTCCGAAAATCATTTATTCGACACTGGGGCATTCTATCGAAGGCATCGATTGGAATCGCCTTTCAGGGTATTGCATCAGCAAGCACAGAAGACGGCAGCGGACGGGATGGGTGTGGGAGGATGGATTCGATATCGAGAAAGACGGCTCCGGTCGCCGATTCTGGCTCTGCAAAGAGTGTCACCGGAAGAAGGCTACGATCACTCATATGTACGATTCTGCGTCTACGAGCCAAGCAAACAGTCACATGGAAGGCGTCCACCGCGTCAATAAAGGCGGGCCAATGTCACCCCGGAGGAAGAAACAACGAACTCTCTTCGACATGGCTGACCTGGATGCTCATCGACAAGGACCAAGCTGTGATGAACGCCTTCATAGCCTCATTCGACCCTCTACACTTTCAGCGGTTGCTTATACGCTGGGTGGCCTGTGACAACGTCTCATTTAATAAGCTTGAGAGTCCGTACTTTCGCGAGCTTATGGGGTACGCAAACAACGCTATTATCGAGTCGGGAAGTCTCCCCACTCATAACACAATGCGCGAATGGATTGTACGGACCTTCAATCATCACAAAGGCGTCGTGACTGAGCTTACCAATACAGTCTATTGCATCAACTAACATTACACCAGGCATCCCAACACTATTATGCAAATGTGTACAAGTGATTATACAAATATTTTGCAACTGGAAAACAGAGGTTAGCTAGAAGCAAAGCATTTTCCTCCTCTTCCTCGTCTTCTTGATGTGAAGTACAACGTTCATATTCATATACTAGGCGCAGTCGAAGGAGTTTCGCTTGGTCTGGGAACCTGAGGTAGAGGATAGTGACTATCACCATCGGTTGGATGAGCAGCATAGATTGGTGGAAGAGTCATGTTCGATTGGCAAGCATAAGGAAGGGAAAGTTCTTCACAGAGGGCCAGGCTGATGATGTTCATCATTGCCCTTATGTCGATGAGGGGCCGGAATGGTCAATTCTCTGTAGTGCCAAAGCAAACCGGAAGCATGTTGGTATAGGTAGTACACCTGTCCAACATCTGATCAAGTATTGGTAGTAAAAATGGTCCCACGAGGCCGACAAAAACATTTATCAGCCAAAGAGCAGACATGGTGGGATGTGTGGGAGAGTTTGTAAAGGAAAAGTGGAAGGCAACGAGTGATGATGGTGCGGTTTCACCAGCTATCTATGACGCCAAGTCGTGGGCTGGTTGTTCTGTGCTGCCCTTTTCCTCTCGTATGCCCACGCAGTGCGTTCAACGTAGCTACGAAGTGCCAACTCGGCCCAATTGGCACAGGCTGAGCAGTTCTCGCTTCGTGCGTGTATTTCCGTCCATCTATTGGAGCACCGATGGTGCGTATTCCCCGTACATAGGCTATAGCAGTAGGTATTGTGCCCGCAACGGCTGTTATGGGTAATTATGAGCCAGCACATGGTCTTTGACTCATGATAATGCAGGGGCACCACATTTAAAAGAGTGTGGTTGATTGATTATTCTGTAACGACTGTATTCTGGAAAAGCAACGCATTTCTAAAGTCCAAGCGACAACCCCTACTAGGTTTATTCTCAAATATGCTGGCTCTTGCACGACTTTGAAATAGTTCAGTACTCTCAACGTCACGCCCAAACAGGGAAAGAAATAGGAGATGCCAACAACAACGATTTTTTCTGAGGCCGCACCGAGCATTTTGAACAATACGCAGTCCTCATCCGGGTGACCTCCCTGTTTGAGTCTCCCTCATATCGACAGAACTATCTTATTCTTCTTCTTCCCCTTCTTCACAATCATAATAAGTTTTCACGAGTCAAGCAAAACCATCGTTTCAATCTTCCCACGAGAATCAAAACTAGAGATGAATTTTGGGTAAGTACTCGACACCCCGAAGTGATAAGAGAGTAAAAGATAACACCCTAACTCGGGCTTCGTAGGCGCCGCACCAAGTATTTTCGTCGGCCAAGGGCGTCTGCACAACAGCAGGTGTCGACGGAGATCCCAGGTCGACTAGCGATGTCGACAGCGGTGTAATCATAAGGCCGATTAAACTTAGTTTTCAAGCTTGGTTGTGCATCTACAAAGCGTCGCGCCCATTTGGTACCAACAGGCTTGCCATCACGCAAAGCCAGCAGGAGGTTGGCCATATCTTCCACACCAGAAAGCCGCATTAGAAATCCTCGTACATCTTGCTCAATGATATATTAAACAAGTGTTTACTCTTCAATTGGGTCAAGTTTATGCTTCTCGACGCGTGATTCTTCACGACGGGGTCGGTTGTTCATCCTGTCGCGTAGAGTAGATTTAGGGATAACGTACCCGCTTGCCATATGGGCCACCCCTGATATGAATGCCACTATTCCTAACCTCAATTTCCCACCACAACGATGCAGGAACCCGTTTCCGTTGGTGGTGAGGAATCTTCTGATTCCTCTTCGTCTGCTGACACCTCGCCGGCCTCAATTTGGGCCTTCCGAATAGCCTCAATGTCTGCAAATACCTCATTGGGGTCAAGCTGAACCCTCTTCCTTGTAATATTCCTGGTGGCCTCAATTTGGGCTTCCAACAGCTGGTTTTTTCGTGAGGACATCGTCAAAGCGACCTCTTTCTCATCGTATCCCTTGAGAATCTTTCTGAAGAGTAGTCGTTGTGTGGGGCTTGAGTGTTTCTCACGGGCGTAGCGGGCCACCAAACCTCTCATCTCTTGAGATCTCGTAGGTGTCGCAAAAATAAGCCCTGACGGTCGAAAAAAGACTGCCGTGTGCCAAATTGACCGCTGAAGCTATTCCCACCGCCAGATTGTCGTGATTTCACCCGGTTCTGGTGGTTTTCGAGGATATGGGTGCTACCCAGTGCCCTGACCCATGACAATGGCCAGAGACCCGCTGCCCTCCACCCAGAACGTATATTTTCCTCCGTAATTGCCTCCTCCCGGGTCTTGTGATAGCAGTAAAGAAACAGTTTCTTTGCCATCACTGATGACGAATCGTGCTGCCCTAGTTGGTGTAGATGCTTCTGGAATGCTTGCTTCAGTGGGTGGAATAGCCCTACGTCGAGTGGTTGCAGTATATGGGACGTATGGGCTGGCAAAAAACGATATATACTTTATTTGAGAAGCATTCCCACATGAAATCAACCGTTGTGTGTGTGTAATGGCCATCGATCACGAGAAGGCGCCAGTCTCGAGGGTCTTCTGGCACCGTACCCGGAAGGACGACTCTTTTTACCCACTCAAGGGCTATTTTTTCCTCCATCCACCCCTTCTTCGTCGCTGTGAATCGCCAGCCATCGTGATCTTCGAGGGCGACGGGAAACCACTGCTGTTGAATGCTCAGCCCCTTGAAAATAATCAGGGGGGTCAGCCTTCTGCCCGTGGCCAAGATGCACTCCATAAATGAGGTCCACGCCCTCGAATTATAGTCCTTCTGAGAGATAGGGCTGTCATTCCCGTACCCAAGAGTGAGGGCATTTTCAGATCGACCCTCCATCAATCCGCCCTCGTCAGCGTTCCAACGGTTAGCCTGCTTAATCTTCTTCACGATAGGTAACTCGAGAAGGGCAAACTCGCCGATTAGCCTCACGATAGATGTCGAAGGATGATAACTTCGTCTTGCGCTTCTTGGCCACAGGGACCTCGTCTGCGGTTACTTTTAGCTGTAACTCGCGGTATTCAGAGACCCAGAGGCTCTGAATAAGCTCCCTTGCTTCGTCAATCCAGTCTGGATGCTCCTCCTTCCAAACGTCTTCGAAGTATCCCCATCGCAGTGCTGGGTTTAAGGCAGTGGCGGCGTAATAAACAGGCGACTCTTTGAGGTACCTGTAATACTTATCAAGCTTTGCCCAGCCTAAATTCACATTGACAGCGAAGTGCTCAGGCTCTGGGTAGTCCTTGATAAGTGCTTTCGCCATTTCTAGCTTGCCAAGTAAGAATTCGAATGCCTCGAGCACATCCGTCATACGGCCAAACGCCTCGTTGGTACCAAACCGGCGTTTGCGGACTTGACCATCGCCTTGAAGGACCTTGATCACAACGTGAAAGTCGTCGAGGATACCGTCAAAGGCTCGGAGGACCTCCCAGTCGTTGTCGTTAATCATGCTCTTGGCTTCGAGGCAAGCAGGTATTTTGATCCCAGTCTGGCCTTTACGGGCTTCCTGGAATACCTTTTTTGCCTTTAGCATGAACTCTTCGTAAAAAGGCTGCAACTTGAGCGCCCGTTTGATCATGTAGTATTGTGATAACCAACGGGTGTCGTTGTCGAGGATGACTTCGAGCGGACGGAGCTTCTGAACCTCAGGATCAGTAGATGCATCGATAGGGTCTTGTTGCAACTGCTTGAGCAAGTTGGTCAATACATCTGATCGATGCACCCATACAACCCAGTTGTGAACCTTTCCAACGGGGCCTTTCTTCATCCATTCGTCGTGCGCCGCGCGCGCCAATAGCTCTCCTTTCTCGATAGATTCGTCAAATGCCTCAACGTCCTTTCCAAACAGTAGAGCTTTTACCACCAGGTTAATTATATGCCCGACGCAGCGGGCGCGGCGATGGAGATGGTTGAAGCCGAGTTGACCGCCGATAATTGCCATGGCAGTATCGTTATTACCCGCGTTGTCAAGTGTAAAATATCCGACCTTATCTTCTAAATCGAAAATGCGAATGACGTCGAGCATCTCAGTAGCAATGTGTTCGCCGGTATGGCGATTGATCAACTCTGGCAAACCAAGCACGACCTTCTGGGGTTGATTGCTGCTATCTCGATATACCGCCGTTATCCCGTATAGAGTATGGCGATTCCTCGTCCTTGCGCCGTCGAAAGCGATATGAACCCGGCCAGGTGCTGCCCGCAAGGCCTCTTTCACTCCGTCCTTGTGTGCCTCGAACTGTCGCACAGCTATTCGCCGTATCGTCTGCCTCGAGATATGGGCGTCTCTGACTGCAACTGATGGGTTTAGGTATTCGAAAATAGAACGCAATCGAGGATTTTCCGCCTGACGGAAGGAGAGGTTGGAATCGACAATCCAGTTGACAAGGAGCCTCTGAAAGTGCCCGCGATCGAAGTGTTTGATCATACTGTTGGCGATGGCTTGTTCTTTTGGATCATGCCGGTTGAGTTGCCAGAAGTCCGATGCAGAGGCAAATACTCGCTTCCCTCCCTTCTTGGTTGACGGCGCTATCCGTTTCCCCGTTGGATCCCAGTTACCGTGGGCCTTCCACAGGTGGTTTTCTGCGTTTTGGGTGCCCTTGTACTCATAGGAAGCCGGCCGAGACTCTTTCTTGCGGATACATGGCAGACAGACCCATTTTCGCTCGGTAGTCGACTGTATGTCCAGCCCGTAGTCCCACACCCAAGACCGCGTCTCGTTGCTTCTCTCCGAGAACAAGAAACCCTTGAAGATCTTGAAGACGTGGCTCTCTTCTTCGGCAGTCAGGTTCCCAGGTGTTAATATAGTCGGTACGTCATGGGCCATTTTTGACGTAGTAGCTGGTAATGGTATTAATTGTCTTTCCTTTACACAGGAATCTTTCGACGGCGCGTTTACTTGACGCGTCGCTGGGTGACGATTGTATTGATACATGGTGGCAATTTTGATGACGGGGGGACGACCTGAATGAGTTTTATTAAACGCGAACACTCTCGGTCGTTCCGCTTTGTTATTTCCAAAAATCTATCGCAGCCTTAGCTGACATATTCCCATGGAACATTCGCGACTCGCCGCTTGCCACGGCACTTTCAACGTAGATTGGAGGACCATTGCCGGGGGAACCGATGTTCCCTCTTGCCACTCTGGCCTGGCCAGAAGCGTGGGTGAATTTCACCGTAATGTCCATCGAGCTGCTCAGTTCCGTAATCGCAGGTTCATGGTGCACATAGTGATCTTTTGTCCACCGGAGGGGCGATTGAGTTGAATTGATGACCACCCTGCCTGTGTCGACGCTCTGATCCACCGCTGGAACCACTCATCTTGAGTGTGGGGCTTTATCGGGCAGCTGCTTGCGGCCCGCTGTGTTAAGCTTCGAGTTCGACTGCGACTCAGAAGACGAGGAGCTGGGGGGGCTAGCCGCTGTGGTTATTGTGGCTACCGCTGTTGCGGATGGGTCTTACGGACTACTAGGAGTCTATCGAACACCACGGACCCCTCAGAGCACTGTGATAGACCTCATATCACAAATCATTTACAATTTCTAGTGCAGCTCAACAACGTTGGTGTGGAGTTTTGGGCAGGGCTTGCAGATAGACCCATAAGGGATGATGCCTTGCTCAGTTGGGACGGCATAAAGACGGCATGTGTAATGACGAGATATATGGGCGTCAAGAGATGTGGCGATGAGCTCTCAGTACTGGTTGACCTAGATTGTGTGGTGGAAGTGAATGTGTTGGGAAACCTAAACCACAAAGTTGACAAAGCAGTAATTAAGGCACTGGCCACGCATAGAATGCAAAAGCTATGGCCAGCTGCAGAAACATAGTG